>MU859169.1:0-117519 GCA_033297205.1 Pseudoneurospora amorphoporcata | reverse complement strand
CGCTTCCGCTCCGCTCTGCTACAAGTGCATAGTTCACTGTAGCATCCCTATACTAGTACTATCATCATAGGCTAGTTAGGGCATTGCAGCAAACAAGTATTTATACCAGCGTTAGAAAATGATAGATAAAGATTATAATTCGTTCCTTTGTTTATTTATTATTTAATTAAGCGATTTTATGAACTTTTAATACTGTTATATTAATAAATTGTATTATGCAATGTGATAGTTTAGTATAGGGATAGGTTAGATTTGCGGTAAAATTCTATGTGTGCTGTCCTAGATTAAAACCCTGTCCCAAATTTTCGCTACCTCCTACTTAACGAGTGGGGGGGGGAAAAAGACTCTTGGCGCCCAGAACCCCCCAAGTACAGCGGCCAAAAAAGCCTGCCAAAGTCGCTCGGGGATTCGCGATTGGGGGACGACGTAAAAAATGGAGCAGGGATTCCAGGTTGAAAATCGAGCTAGGCAAGAAAACAAAAGCCGTCCCCAATGCTGCTCTGTTCCGTATGCTGCCGAAGCTCAAGAGAAGAAAGACAACGGCAGCGGAGGCGGTCTGGGAGTGCCCGTGCATCCATTCAAAGGAACAAGCCCAAGCAAGCCTGCTCTCAAGTAGTGTAGGGGCAAGGCGAGCCCGAGATCTGAGGAAGCAATTTCCGTCTCAGTCAGGACGGAAAATTCATTGAAGCGCGGAAGCCCTGCCGCAAGGTGAGAAGGCCGCTTTGATGTTTTCTGGGGGATAACGCGGGCACGGCGGACATTGAATGACGGGGGTAGTTTTTGGTGAATTTGGTGACTTTTAAGGCCACCTGAGAATGACGGCTTGCGGTTGGCCCGCTTCATCACGCCGAACCTCCAAGTGTTCTGGATGGTCCGGCTGGAAGGGAATGAAGCGGACAGGGGGCAATTAAGGCACGCAACGCCCGTGTGACCTTCTTCGGTTTCTCTGCTTGGTCAACGGCTGTTTTCCATTTCTTTTAGTCAAAAGGACGGGAGTTCAACTGTCCATGAAATGGGAATTCCCGGATTCCCAACATTGGTTTCATGCTTTCATTTATAACTCGGTCCTCGGTCCTTTAAATTGCATTGCGCCTGTACCGCCTTCCATACCTTCTTTGCTTGATTTTAATCTCTTGGTCTGGTCGTCCGCGGGTTCTTGGATGCAACAGTGGAATTGGTGATGCCATCCTCCGTCAACTCGTCAAGGCTCTTGGGTCACCTCTTTGCTCACCTGTCCCAAAAGTTCCGATTTATACCGGGAAGTGGTCGGATGCTCCAGGTAGGCTGAACATGTTGACTTTCAACGACGACAGCCCCGATCTCGAGTTATTCCGGAGCGCCGTACCTTGTGACCCCGCACCAACACAGACGGGACGAAAATCGGGCGGATAAGTCGACATTTTCCACAAAAAAAAAAAAAAAAGATTCTTCAAGTCCAGGCCATCACGTTGCGCGGCAACCCTCGCGCTTCGGACCGTCATGGGGGTGTACAGTGGTAACTCGAAAAAGGTCGTTTTTGGTCATCAGGGCCATCCAGAAGGAAATTTGATTTCAACCATTCCGGCCATCTGACAGCATCTCATTGGCCGCCCCTCGTCGCTTCTCACCCCAGATGAAGTTCGATTCTGCAAGCACAGGGCAGCTTCTCCACCTGTAATGTACACGTACCGGTACCTGAGAGTCTAGAAGGAAGGAACCACTGGACAGGTACCGTCCATGATCTTCCAGGGCCCACGGCGAGGGGAGCCAGGGGAACAGCCTCGCCCCCCGGCCTCGCTTGGACTTGCTCTTTTGTCTCCAAATTCGTTCCTTCGAGAAAACCGAGAACGACCAAGACCTCCAAGAAGCATGCAACCAACAACCTAAGCCGGCAATTTCAGCATTTAGACCATGGTTTGTCGTCCCCTCGAGGTTGGCAAGTGATGTGCTTGGACGACTATGACACCTGCCGACGGAACGGCATGTTCAAAGCATCGTTCAAGCAACACAATCTACCTGCATTGCTCCGACTTCTCCCGCTGTCAAGAAAGGATCTCCCTCGGCCAGATGGCAACGGCTTGGATATGGATCATGGGCTGCCATCATGGCTCCGCCCGGCGAGTCCGTGACGCCCGTCAAATGTCAACACCGTTATTAATGCGTCCAGTGTCGTTGCCGAAAAAAAAAAAAAAAAAAAAGAAGGGCCAAAGAACCGCACGGCCCCTTTCTTTGATCGGTAATTCTTTCCATGTTTCCATGTTGCCCTGTCACCTGTAGCAAGTGTGTAAAAAAGGGTTTATTTGGTTCCGAACCAGGCTTTTACAGCATCATCGACGGCAGGCCATCTCGCGCATCTGAAAGGAGCTGACATGCATCAAACCCTCTCGCCATTCACGATGCACATTTGGAAGTGCTAACCCAATCCCCGAGTCTGTTTTACCCCGCCTTTGACAACTGAAACCTGCCCAAGTTTATGAATGGAGATCTGGAAATGCTCGTGACCTTTGGGTTGCACCGGCAGTCAGCAAGCAACAAGCAGCGCTCTCACAACTCACGACAAGTGGTCCGCAGTGGTTTGGCATCTCTCGCCCCGGCAGAACTGGACAGCCCGTGAGCCCGACGCCCGTCAGACCAGCGCATGGGGTTGGGGTTGCCAGAGGGGAAATCATGAGCCTGGGAGGATCAGTCGTTACGGGAGCAAATCTCTTGACCAGTTAAGGCGGTTACCCCGGACTTTGATCCCCAGAAACTCCACCACCTCCATATTTCCCTCCATCCAGTGCCTGTACCACGGGGCGTTAAATTGCGGAATGTGTGGAGTAATCCCCCAGAGCTGAGCCCGGGAAACCAGATGAAAGCGATCGGCTACATACCCAGCCTTCCAATATGGATTTGCATGACTCTGCTCTATGCTGTAGTGTATTCGTCAGCGCTTTCCATCTCCCTTTTAACCGGCTGAACGGGCTTGGTGATCCCCTCGGTTTTACGCAGTACCTACGCTCGCTATCGGCCAAAGGACGGAGGTAAAGACAATACCGGTATGGGGTAATGACGACGTCAACAACCCTTTCTTGATTCTTCATCAACCCTTTCTTGATTCTTCATCAACCCTTTCTTGATTCTTCATCAACCCTTTCTTGATTCTTCATCAACCCTAGCTGGCTGAAGCAGTTGGCGATAACAGCAACTAACACCAGCTCTCAGATCTGCCAACGTTCAACGGATGCAAAGGAGACACCAAGTGACAGCTCAAGCTCGCTCGTAACTTGAAAGCTTCTCTAAAGCCTTGAGGGGCCAATCATACTGCGTCTTAAACACGCACGCCTCATGGGAGCTGGTTCTGCCTTGCCTGTCTTACTTACATGTTTAGCGTACTCCGATGCCGTGAGCAGCTACATTGAAGGGTTTGAGCCGCTAGGTGCCCCTTTATTATATTTTCATTTGCCGATTTACCAGTCCGCTAGAGCTTCATTTGTTTACTAACATTGAGCTATCACATTCAAGAAGGGCCTGCCTGGGTTGAATGTTACAAGGCACCCATATCTGCGGGCTCATTGCGTGCTTACCGAGTTGGTCTCAATTCCATTCGCTTCTTTACCTGCAAAGCACTGCTGCGTTGTCCTTGGCGAGGAGAAAAGAGGGGCATGTTGCAGCCGCGATGCATTGTCTGGATAACAAGCTGTAAGTCAATCCGAATCTACGATGGACATTGTGAGCTCTCATTGTCTCTGCTACTGCCAATGAACCTCGGGGCAAGATGAAACGTCCGGAAGCAAGAACTTGAGGATCCTTTTCGTTATGGAGACCCTTTGCCGTGGAGAGATCTTCCATCTCGGATCAAAAACATGACTTCGCGACACACATGAGCACACATGGAAGTACACTTGGTAGTGTACTTACTTCCTGCGGCAAGTATCACCCGCTCACGCATGTTACCGACACTACGAGAAAGCAATATGTCAATCCTACGACATATACATCAACAAGGCAATCTCCACGAGCTCCGGTAAGTAGACCCCTCTTGTTCCAACTCGCAATCCTCAAGTGGAGTTTGAAATGATCCCAGATCAACAGCCACTGCGGGCTGGGATGGAGGGTGATGGTGGCGATCAAAACTACTCGCTATTGATATCGGGATTGCTGTTACCGATCAACGACGAAACAAAGCGGCAGAGCAAACCCGATGTCGTCGCAGTGTAAATCAAAATCTCGAATCCCAAGACCACAATGACCAGATCTGGCAAAGATATCTCTATATGTACTTGAACCGACTGCCGAGTTATCGTTAAAGGACGTGGAGTAAAACGAGACAACCACTGGTAAGTCGGCTCATAGCTCGGACGAACTGAGCCTATCCGAAGGTCGACTACAGACATGGGATGACAGCACGGGGACCCGAGTACCTAGTCGGGACCTCTGACGACATCGCCCCCTTTACCGTGCTTGTTTGAGGGTCTAAACCAAGAATGGTCTGATGTTCTAACTCCTACAAGTACGTAGATGTCTGCTATCAACGCATCAATACGGATCTACTATGGACCGACCATGGCGATGTCTTTTCCTCCAAATTGACGGCTCAGAGGAGATTATGGAGTTCGGCGATCTACTGCGTATTGTGGTACAGATGTGGGCGAGCGATGGTTGACCACCTACTCGTCAGGTCTTCAAAACCGACCCTCTGACTAGCGGCGCGGCCACTAGTCAGGGACATTGAATCGTACATGCCCATTGATTCGTCCCTAATACATGAGGTACATCCCCCACCCGCCATTTTGCTAGCAAATCAATGTACATCTATCCATTTGCATATTTTTACTTGCATGCAGCCTAAATTCCCCGCACTGCCCTTGAAAAACTCTGACCGTGACCGCTGTTTGCACTTTCAAATCGCTGCAAATCCCTCGACGATAATTTTACATGTTGATGCATATGCTGGTCGTGTCAGCGATATTGTATGCGACTAAAAAATATGGATATATTACTAAAAAATTTATTGGCTCCGGATGAGCGACTTTCATTTGCTAGCAAAATGGCGGGTGGGGGATGTACCCCGCTCGGTACGAATCAATGGGCATGTACGATTCAATGTCCCTGACTAGTGGCCGCGCCGCTAGTCAGAGGGTCGGTTTTGAAGACTTGACGAGTATCATCTTGCGCTGGGAAAAGGTTAGTATGAGGTAATGGGTAAGGTTTCAAAGTCTTCCTTTGATGAGGTTGCTGTAGCTGTACATTCGCGATGCCAATATCGTTCAGGATCTTCACTCGTGTCATCACCGACGGGTCCTCCCATCCTGCCTATCGTTTTTGCAGCTTTGAAGTACCGCTAAGCGGGTATACAAGAGAGGTGCTCATAGGCCTGTCTTGTTTTGGTTGGTTTACACGAGAACTACGGCTCTAAGTACTATCTACCTACCTCTGATAGGTACATCCTTTATATTCTCCCAGTTAAGCGTTTGATGCACAAGGTGTAAGTGGTGCAATGACCTAGCTCTATCTCTGCCATTGATACAACAATACCTCGCTATCGGAGGGGTAGTCGAGCGCTCCCCTAGCCAGTGAATTACTCCTTATCTAGACTAGAAACTTGATACCAAGGTGTTGGAGCACTTCCAGCAGACTTGACTTATGGTCACCGTTCGAGTGTTGACTTCCTGTACTCAAGCGCAGTCTCAAGCGATTGGATAGCGGTTATTGGCCAATCATCCTCGCACCTTTTAAGAGATGCTTTAGGTCCGATAAGACTTTATGATCGCGACAATCTACCCAGAGCCGTTCATTGTTCCTCATCCCTGAAAGCGGACTTGATTACCACGAGCGGGACGGAAGCGGGATACTGGGAAGCAAGGGAACATTGACAGATTAGATCGGAAAAGGTACCGGGAAGAGGCAGAGGGGTACTGGACCCCTTGTTCCCTTATCAGCAGGTTCAATTCTTTGTTGTCCTTCTGGAACGGTGTCAGCCAACTAGGGAACCGCTTGGTGTCTCAGATTTTCATTCTTACCTTGCCTTATCTTGCTTTGCCTCTACCATTCGTTCGTATCCCGCCCCGGTTCGACGTCTTACCGGTCTTTCGAGACTACCACAGCGACTTCGAGAGCTCCCACACGTCTGTCCCTTATCGCCGCACTCGGGTCGTCACCCTGCCACGAAGTTGGTATTCCGTTGCATCCAGCCAACGTTCCGTAATTCTTTGTCAGTACGTACATGGTCCTTTCTCTATCTCATTGCATACAATGTGACATGTGATACTTTCCTTCTCCGTACCCTCCACGAACTACTGTACATACAGTACACTGTTCAGAAGCTGGTGTGTACAGTAGGTACATTATCAGATAACTGGCTTTTGCGAAGCACAACGACATGTGGGTATGCGAACTCGGTCCGCGAATGTGTTCATCCTGGGTAGTGTACCACCACGCCCTGCCATCCATCAACCACGATGTGCCTGCCTCATCGACCGTTGGCTGCATTTCCGGAGAGTCTCGTTGCATCATAACGGTTCATACCCTATACGGTCCTGGGCTGAATGTTATTCAAAAGTCGATGTGACATCCCAAGAGGGGAGATTCTCTCCGGGCCTATCAAAGAATTCCTGTAGTTAGCGGCTCCCCCTGTTCTTTCCTTGCCTTGGCTTCCAGATTCACTCGCGCACATATCCTCTTCTGGCCTTCGTTCCCAATTCCTATTGGTCGGTGAATATCGGGGGACTATCTATCCTTCTATGATTGCCGCAGCCCGCAAGTCTCAGACATCTGGACGTTGAAGAGCTATAGCTTCCGTGTAAAACCCGTGATTCGAAAACCGTTCGTGACCCCAGCACCCTTCTTGGTGCCAGAACAAGTATGTCGTTCATCAACACATAAGCAGTCAATTCCGCGGCAAGACATTGACCTTTAGCGGTCCTGCATATCGACCAATTCATCGAATTCCCACCAACATAACATAAAATTTCCGACGTCTCACGAAGCACAATAACACCATCACCACCAACAAAAAAAAAAACATCACTGACTGACACCTGCGCACACGCCGAGGGAGTGTCCTCCGCATACTGCAATATACCTATGTGTAAGTAGAGTAGCACTGGCGGAAACGCCATGCGTTGACCGAGACATGCAAGCTATCTAAATCTCTACAACCACCACCACACCACTACCACCCGCTTCATCGACATTAGATAGGTGACCGTCCATCTACCGCAGTGTCTACGGTACCAAGAAAGCTCGAACCTTTGAACCCCCAAAAAAATACAGGACGATGACAACCTTGTTAATCAATCGAGATGTCCCCTATCCGATCCAGACTTACTTGCTCCGGCTTCAAGGGCGGTGATGGCATGTTTCTTCCTACTAACCCTCGGGCCGCGCACGAGGACACACGGAAACCAGTTACATGGACGCCATCCGAGGAATACATAGACTTAGTTCAACGGCACACGGGCTCACCCGTCGGTTCGGACGGAGGTTGAATCCGCTTGGTGTCGCATATAGTTTGAATCAGAACGATCAAGAATAATGTTGAGGATCTCGTGGAAATCTCGACTCGGGGCCGAGAGTTGTCATGCACGTTTATGACACACTGGAAGGTATTCGTACTGTAAAGGCAGTCAGGTCATTAATCTCGAGAGCGGAAGTGGTCGCTATCCAGAACGTAATCCAACGAAGGCTCACTTCCAATTCAACTCACTTATTGGCCAATGGTTGCCCTGTCTAGTTCGTCTGCACCTGCCAACTCTTTTGAATTGCAAAACTGATAATCGGTAAAGTTCCCAGGAATTCAATACGGTTGATGGAAAGCATCAAGGACGTGCCGGAGAGAAGTTGCCAACAGGGGATGGAGGCTTCTCCGGCAGTGCATTAGTGGATGTTGAAAACGTCCGGCAGTAGAGGTACCTACCTAGGTTTTAGGTCAATGTAACCTCTGTTGGTTCGCTCCTTCCCTGGTTCTTTCTTGTCGACATCACCACAACCTGCACACACTCAACAAAAAGAGGAAGCAACAACCGACACCATCCCGGAGAAAGAAAAAAGAATATTCTGCATCCCAGCCCCCCTCCTCCATGAAACGGGAAGGTTTAATGGTCAGCAGCATCGACAGGGGAAACAACCTTGAAGTTCTGGAGTCAGTTGCAAGTGCAGACCGCCAAGCGACGCCGTTCGACTTCGTGGCATGACCAAACACGTTCATTCGATAGACTTGGAGATGAATTCAACACTAAAACACAGATTACTCAACGGTCATGCAACAGAAGTAAAAGAAGACAAGTGGACGCTTTGAAATAGTTTAAAATTGGAAATTTGTGTCTCACCGTTACCGGAGATGTTGACCGACTGATAGGGAGAATGAGACTCACAGGCTCACCGGTAGAAGAATAATGGGTCTTCCTAGGAACGGCTAACGATACTTGTCGATGACGACTTCAAGAAGGGTAAAAAGAAACGAACCGTGAGTCGGCAAAGTGCGATGCTCTAACCACGGGAAGAAAAGACTGGACCAGGCAGTAAACAAGGATTCCAAAACCTGTACCTGTCTATCGTTCATCAAGCTTTCCTTCCTCCATCGAATGCCGTTGAAGGAAAGGTGAGGTGGAGATGATACTAGCGGTGGTTCGACTCGTTCAAAACACACACCCAAGAGTGTGTCCATCGATCACATCCTCATCACCATTATACTCCCAGTAGCCAGGCCTTTCCTAACGAGGCCGAGATGGAGTGGAGAGACCACCAAGTAAACAGAAACAAGGGCGACTGGGACTCGGCGAGACAGCGGGATGAGCCGTTAGCTCCGGTTTACTAGCTAAATATCTTTGTATCAACTTCCCCTGGTCCTCAAGTGACTCCCTGATCGATGCCTTTTGAACCTGTTCCCTTTCCTAGCCCGCTCACAGCGTAGTCCTAGCTAGGCTACATAGATACGAACTACTTTAGGTACCAGCAGACGTAGATGCCACAAGATCGTCCGTCAATGAACAAAAACATCTTCTAAGCGTGTCTCGGTACCTAGTATCGGAGAAGGAACCCATCCACCCTCTCCTAATCCTAGATCACTGACTGGACAAGAGTAAATTGATGGATGTCATGCATCGCCCACCCAGCAAGCAAAAAAGCCTTTTTAACCCCTCTTAGCAAAAGCAACCTCCCTCGGAATCCTAAAGCTAGCGCAAAACATCCTCTTCGCCGGCGCCACATCCCTAACATCATGAACCGCCACCTCGCCCTCCACGTCGGGGTTACCCGGCTTGACCTTGAACCCAAGATACTTGGTGATGCGCTCACAAATATCGTTGCGGGGCGTCTCGTCGTCGGCCTTGAAGGAGAAGCAGTGGACGTGCACCATGGGCATCAGCTTGCCATCCTTAAAGAGGTCTTCGTGGCCGGCGTACACGCCACGGTAGCAGCCAAGGAACTCGATGGCGGTGGCGGGCAGGTTCATGACAAAGTGCGAGATGGTGGGCGGGATGTCGACGCGCTTGGGCTCGGGCTTGGGCGCCTTCTTGGCGCGCGAGGGAGGCTTGGGAGCCATCAGGACGTGCTCGCCGGCGTTGTGGGCTTCGAGAACGGAGTCGGCGGCGTGGTGGATGAAGGTCCGGCCGTCTTGGCAGAAGGGGTGGACGTATTGGGAGACCTGTGTGCCAGGTTAGGTCCGTTTTTTTCTATTTTTTTTCTTTTTTTAAGAAAGATGGGTGAGTGTAGATAGAGTCATCATACCTTGTTCCTGTTAATAGCCACCTGCATATACTTGTTGCTCTCGGGGTTCATGTCGTTAGCCCAGACAAAGACGCCCTTCTTGCCAGCGGGCACGGCAAAGGGGCCGATGCCGGCCATGACATCGCACACGACCTCGCCAGGCTCGAACATGTTGATGAGCCTGCGGTGCTCGGCCTCCAGCTTGCTGTTCCAGTACACCTTTGCGTAATCAAACTCGAAGATGCAGTTGTTCTCGGTAACCTGGACCTGCATGTCATCAGGACCAGCCAGAACCTCGTACTGGAAGGTTCTGAACTCGGATTCGGCTCCGACGTTGTCGACCTTGTTGATGACGGTGCGGATGTTTTGGGTCTTGTCCAGGATGAGCTCGGCGATCACCTTCTTGTAGGGGATATAACGCTCCCGTAGGTTCATGTGAGCTGGATTTCATGTTAGAACAAGCTGAGCAGACGGCAAGGAGGTGTCCACTCTCACTTACCGACATGACCAGCGGTATTGAAGCCGGAGGGGATATCATCATGAAGTTCCTCTGGGAGAATAGAGGTAATAACATCATCTATGGTGAACGTTAATATGGTGACTGGCACACGTTTGGGGTTAAATTCGGGTTTCATACGATATGACCAGTAGTCATAGTTGAGCTGAAGCTCATAAGGAATGACAGACAACTCCTTCTTCTCAACACCTTCCTTGAGAGCAGTTCCCCATGTATCTGGCTCTGGAAAAGAGGAAGACAAATAATTAGTCTTCGATTATGTTTTTATTGGCAATGGTTTTTTCTAACCTGGTGCCTTGACGCTGGGGCTAAGAAGCAAACACTTCTTTCCTTGGTCGGCAAGGGTCTTGTCTGGGTGGTTCACAATAGGGGACAATCTGTCCTGGCGCAAGAGCTCCTTGCTGTGCTCAAGCTCTTTTCGGTACTTGGAAATATGACGGTTATCGTTGACGGCGGCGGCAGCCAAGTTGATAGTCTTGGTGAACAGAGCCCGGTTGAGGGCGCCAGCACCTGAACGAACTACGGGTGGGCTGAAAATGGCCATATCTTGAATTTTCCCTTCCCCACTCCCCTGAGTTTCCTTTTCTGGTTGAGACATGGTCAGTTGAACTGGTTTGGACCACTCGATAGACTACTGTGTTCAACGAAATGGTGGAGTGTCTGTTTCTTTGGAATTCGACTTACCTTTCTTAAAATACAAATTGGGCGAATGCGGGAAACTTTCAACTGCAAGGCTAAACAACAGTAAACACAGAGCCCCACCAAAATGTGGCTGAATTATCTTATCTCGGTTCCCTAGCACAAGGCTGTATCATAGCGTAACGTCATAAGTGGCTGATACAGGCACATGTCCTGAGCCGACCGCTTAGTTCAGTCCAATTTTTTTGAGTGTTGACCTTTGTATATCTTTGAATATAAGATTCTAATACTGTTTCTTGTGATATCAGTCAGTCAGAGTCGAACCATTTTCGGATAATTATAATACTTCTCCCAGTTCGGTCTTGTCTCTGGCTCAACTATGTCCGTCTTTACCCGAGAAGTAGACACCTTTTTTCAGTAAAAGAACTTCCAATGCACAAAATAGAATAACGATGAACATATGAATATCCCCCGCTCGCATGCTTGCAGATTCCTAAGTCTATAATCCTATTTCGTGTGTTAATCGCCAATGGAATCAACCACTGCCTCACTCGATCATCTCGATCGCATTTGGGTTCTGGCCACCGACCGCTTGGCACCGCTCGATTCTACCTTCCCCAGCGCATTTGTGCGCCGGCATACTTCAAAAGACCCCGGTAGAAGACCTGATAATTGACCCCCTCATTGTCTTGGACGTGAGAAATCTCGGTCAAGCGCACTTGCCATGGAGGATAGCCAACCAGTTCGACACGGGGACCAAACAGCAGAAGGAGGTCCGGTTCGCCCATGACACTCTCGCTCAACTCCGCATCGACTAGCTCGATTGTGATATCCGAAGTCGAGATCTTACCCCGCTGGGACATATCAGCGAGGGTTTTGGTAAGATCGACAATGGAGTCGCGGCCGTCCTCGGCTGACAGAATCATGACTGAGAGGTGCTTGAGGCCATCGTTCTCGATACGGCTTGCGGCAAGAGTTTGGGCCGTCTCGATCGAAGGGCAATGAGGTGCTCTAATCCCAATGCCGGGAGTATTCGGTCCGAAATATGCGGCAAGCTTTTGTGTCATGGATCTGTGAACGCGAGGAAGATAACCCTTCAATGTTCCTGTGTGAAGGGCATGTCAGTAATCTCTTCTTTCCTAGGCCTGGAACTGGAGTAACACTCCATTTTAAAGGATCCACGTACCGGTCTTCTCATAAATGGATAGCTGGGGAATACGGGCACTAGCGCACCAAGCAGCAATATCCGACGCCTCCTCGATCAGCTTGGCCAAGCCTGTACCGCCTCTAGCGTCCTCGTCCAAGTTCAGGATAACACTTAGGTGTTTTGGCAGCCTTCGGAGGTCCTTAACATCGTTGTAGATCAGATCGGGCGCCCGGTGATGGTGGAGATAGACGGAGGAGATTTTGTTGACCACTTGATGGTACGCTCGGCGGATCCGAATGTAGAGCGAGAATATGGCATGTACGATGGTGAAGACCAGCAGGTGCCAGTGTCTCTTTATTAAGCGCCGTACTCCCAGCCTCTGTTCGTTTTCCATTGCTCGTCTGTTGGCTTGCTCGGAGGGGTGCAAAGGGGGCGAAGGCAGATAGGGCTATCCAAAGGTTTAGCAGCCAGCTCTCTTGAAACATGACGCATATGGAGCAATCGTACCTTGAGCAGCCTGATCCTCTCTTCGGGGGTTAGCAATTTGTGACCGAGTTTCTCATCGCGCCGGTAGGTCTCGATATCCCGTGGTTTAAACATGTTGACGTGGAGGCTGTCGCGCAACGGTCGTTCCAATGGGCCTCGTTACACCTCGGTCGGTCGACTTGTCGCAATCTGTACGATATGACGGGATGAATGTTCAGACGACAGCGGGTCTCGGGACAACCGCAGGATACACGGCCGACACGGAAGACGAGCGTTGAAGAGACGATGATAAGTGCGGTACAGAGTCTAGTATCCGCAGATGAAGGTCAAGTTGCGCATAAAACGAGAGATCAGAAGGAGAGACGGGCGAGAAAAGAATGGAGCCAGTTGGAAGTTCTTAAAGATAAAGCGCAGGCCGCTGACGGATGGTTCCATAAACTGCTGATTGCTTGCAGCTATCATACCCAGTTGGCTACCGTAGCACCGTGGTCAGTAGCGGGAAATGGGCAGCTTCCCTCGGAACGGCCACGAGATCCTTGTCTGATGTCAGATTATTTCGGGAAAGAACATCTGAAAGTTCGTTCCCCTCTGTTCCCCACCAAAAAACCTGTCCCTACGAGTTGCAACTGTGGCTGATGAAAGCGCAGGGCCCTGGCTGAAGTTGGGCCAAAATTAAGTGGGGCATATTTCAACGTCGCGGTCCATGTATGGACGGTACCTACCTCTACTGCGTACGTAGGTCCCCTCGTGCCCGCAGAGGTACCCGCGGCAGGGGAATGACATCCTCACGACCCTCTGGAACTCCCCCGGACAGCCCCTGGCCACCCGCTACACCTCCATCCCAGGCCTGACGGTGACCACCCCGGGCAACCTTCCGCGCCGTGAATACCTTCAACTCCAAGACATGGGTTGATACAACAACAGCTCAGCAGCATCGCGGAATGCATCGACGACTACACCGACAACCAACTCAACTTCGATAACTTTGACTTTCGAGAATCGCAACGTCTCCCACCCTACTCCTGAACCCAGCTTGATGCGCTCTCTCGGTCTGCCTGCCAGGTGACACACGCCGCCATGGAACGCGGCGGACCCGGCCGCACAAGGTCCCCCGGCCCCGGACTCTTCCCCAAGGGCCCCAGCTTCACAATCGACGACTTCTCCAGCAAAGACTTTATTGTTCGCGACTTTGTCGACTCCCTCTCCGATACCGCCTTCCCCGCCAACCGCCGCTCCGGCCCAGCGAGCGCGAGCACCCCCTTTGACCCCAAGCCCCTCATCCGGACCTTCGAGAATGCGCTGTCGCAGTTGGGCGCCCTGAGCGAGGAGTTGCAAGGGAAGGAGTCAGAGCTCTTATCCCAGGTCCGGCGGGCAGAGATCCAACATGACCAGACTCTCGATACCCTTGGTCGGAAGCTGGACCAGTCCATGGCCCAGTTCGAAGCCCTCGACTTGACCCTCAACAACCCCAGCACACACAGCAGCTCCATGAACGGACACGCCCGACCTGATGGCGGAGGAAACATTGCCGTTCAGATCGGAGAGAAGCTGGAGGAGCTGGATAGGAAACGGAGGAAGGCGCAGGACGCCAACTTCCTGATTCAGTGCTGGACAGAGGTTTCCGAGACAGGCCAACTCACCTCGCTCGAGGAGATTCAGAGACAGGGCGGCGCCGAGAACAAGGTTCGCTGCGCCGTCATTGCTCGCCAGCTTATGCGCATCAGTCAGAGATTAGACCCTTTGTCGTGGGCAACAGGTGGATTCCGTGCCAATGGCATCACCAACGGCACTACGGGTGCGACCCGGAAGCACAATACCAGGGAGGCTCTCGAAAAGTTCTGCGAGCATCTTGAGCAAGACCTTCTGAAGCAGTTCAACAACAGTTACCGACGACAAAACTTTGACGACATGATGGAATGCGCAAAGGTCCTCTACGATTTCCACGGCGGTGCCAGCGTCATCGCCGCCTTCGTGAACCAGCACCAGTTCTTTATCGATCGAGACCAGCTCATCACCGACGAGGTCACGACAGATGGCGAGATGTGGGAGCAACTGGCTGACCCCGATTCCGACCCACCAGGTGTTGAGCCCAGTTTGCAATCCCTTGTTGATGAGGTCAAGATCGTGATGCAGGAGGAATCTTTCATCATTAAGCGTGCCTTCCCATACTACGAAACAGTCCTCATCAAGTTTATCCAGCGCGTCTTCCAGCAGTCAATCCAACAACGGCTGGAGATGCTCCTGGACAAAGCGACGACTATTTCTTCGCTGGCCTATCTGCGCTCCTTGCATGCGTCACGATCCTACATTGGTGCCCTGGTGGAAGACCTGAAGACCCACGGTCTTACAGAGCACCCAGAACCATGCTCGGCGCAAATATCACAAACGCTTGATCAGCAGCTAGAGGAATTATTCATCCCCTATCTACTTCAAAACTCATACATCGACAGGGAAAGGAAGAGTTTGGAGGAATTATACAACTCATTACTCTTCAAGTTCACCCTGTACCATTCACGCAGAAAGAAGGCTCCTTCGGGCTTCATGGCCGCCATTACCCAACAGGGCACCCAGCTTTTGGCAACAGCTAAAGACGCCTATATGGAGCGTCTTGATTCGTCGGACCTCACGCCCACCCAGAAGCGTATGATGTTGAGGGTTGCCGGTCTGCAAGACAACAGCAGCAACAAGAACGAGATCGAAGTCTCAGAGGAAAACGGCCGCCTGAGCGTACAGAACGCCAAGCGCATGATTGCCTGGTTGGCCGAAAGCGTGCGTAGAACGCTCGAGATGGGTTCTGGAAGCGAAACCCCCAAGGACATCAACGTCTTGCTCAACCTTCTCCTCACCAGCATGGGTCAGGTTTACGTTGAAACCGCCCTCGATGCCGCCCTGGACACCGCTACGTCGCAGGAGAACATCAAGACGGAACCCGACCTCTCCTACCTCCCTCACATCAAGCCGGCCGTCACCATCACAAACCTCATGTCGCGCTTCATTACCACGGTGCTGATCCGGCTTGCCGAGTCCAACACGGCCCTACGCCGCAGCATGGAGGCCCAAGCCAAGCAAGCCATCGAAGCTACGGAGCGGAAGACCAACGCCGTCCTTAGGAGCACCATGGACGTGGCCGTCAACTGGGTCGCCAAGATCCTGGCAGGTCAGAAGAAGACGGACTACCGACCCCGAGACAACGACCTCGAAGGCTTCGTCGATCTTCAGACGCCCACCTGCCAGGCCATCTGCACGTTCTTGGCCTCCAAGGTGGCGACGCAGGCGGCGCTGGCTATCGACGGTCACAATCTCGAGCTGTTCAGCTCCGAGCTCGCCTTGGCCGTCCACTCGCTGTTGTTTGAGCACTTCAAGAAGTTCTCGGTCAACGCCACCGGTGGCTTGATGGTGACAAAGGATATCGCCAAGTACGTGTCGACCATGAAGGAGTGGCCGTTGACCAAGGAGGTGCAGGCGATTGTCGAGTTGCTTACCGAGGTTGGGTATCTGTTCATCATTGGCCCAGAAGCCCTTCGTGAGCGTTCCAAGTTTCTGTCTACGGGTAGCGGAGGTGGTGGAGGTGGGGGTAATGGTGCCGCCGGAGGTGCAACGGGCGGTGGTGGATCGGGCAAGAAGCTGCAAAAGGCGGACTTCAAGGCTTTTGTGCAGAAGAGAGAGGATGCAGCTACTCCGGGAATCCAAGGTGTGTTGGCTGGGCTGTGAGCGGCGGTAACATAATGAGAGGAGATATAGCAAGGTTTGTGAGGTAGTAGTTTAGCTGCGGGGGTTAAGAATGTGGGATGAAGCTTGAGCGATATCTATTATATAGTAATTTGTCAACCAAACCATTCAAAACTTTCACCCTTTTGAGAGATATAGTCTCGAGTCTTCGATGGTCCCGATGTATCTTCAAACGCGATGCACTTGCATTACTCATACTGGATGGCATTCACGCAGTCAATCAAACAAAGCAAGAGGTTTCACTCTCAACATCCTATTCATATCCACCATCACGGAAAACATGATTACTGACTTGATTATCAACAGCAGTCTTACTATCTCAACCATCTAGTCCTTATATCCTAGCTACCACCGCTATCCCTTCTCTCCCACCCGAATCACACTCACTCGCGCACTTTATTCCTCACTCTTTCGTCCTCTCACTCTCTGACTGCCCCTCAATAACAAGCGAACAATAACAGTCAAAATCCCATCCTCCAACTTCGCCTTGATCCGCTTCCAATCTACTCCTCTTTTCCGTTGCTGGTTTCCAGGTGTAGGTGCGTCCGTAATGAAGTTGACTCGCTTTGAAAACCTACCGACAGGAATTCTTTCTTCTGATGTACTCTGGAACTGGGACAGGAGCTGGTTGTTACTGGTGTTGGTCTCAGTAGTGGTAATTATGAAGCCGTCATCGTCGTCGCTTCTTTTAGAGATATTCCCTACAGACGGAACCGAGTTCGACTTTGAGTTTGAGTTTGATGAGTGAGAAACTGCGCTTGATCTGGACTTCCGCTCATAAGCCAGCCACAGCTCCAAGTCTGCTTCGAAGTCGGATTTTGACCCCTGGAATGAAGCCCGGTTCAAAAGCCGACCAGAGGTGTGACTCGAACCATCAGCTACCCCCGCCTCCGTCTCCCTCTCCCTCTCACTTTCGGAATTTGAATCAAGAGAAGAAGAAGAAGATGATGATGATGGTGATGAATCTGGATCTACGCCGGAATCAACATTCCGATACAAAACCCCACTAACCGTCAACACATCCGCATTAGGGTCGTAAGCAATGCTGATATCCCGCCGCTTAAAGCCGGGAATGGCGAGCTGGATGGTGAAGGATGTGGGAGAGGACTGGAAGATGTCGAGGGGTGGGGAGATGAGGGGGGATTGTTCTTCTTCTTCCTCTTCTTCGTCCTCTTCATATTCCTCGTCTTCTTCTGGCTGTGGCTGGATCTCCGGGTTGGTTGGGGTTTGTGTAATGGTGTGGACTGCGATGGTGTTGGTGGTGTCGATAAAGGACCGGCGGCAACTATGACAGTGAGGGCAGTCGTGCCACTCGTCGTTATCAAAGTCGTGGTCGTCCTGGTCGTCGTTTTTATTGTTATTCTTAATTCTGTTTCCCTTGTCGTCTCTCCTGCTATCGTTTATGTTGTCTTCGCTGTCTTCCTTGTCTTTCTCGTTCTTCCTGTCCTTCTCTTCGTCACTGTCTTCAATGAAGCACCAACTCTCATCATCCGAATCGGTTTCTTCCCCTGGGGCTGTTACAAAAACGTAATCTTCTTCCTGATCCTTCTTCCCTTTCCCCTTCTGCTCCAACTTCTCATCTTCTTCCTCTTTCCCCTTCTCCTCTTCATCTCCCGTTCCTTTCTCTTTTTCCTTGTACCTTCCCTCCTCTCCCTCGTTCTTTCCCGTCTCATGCTCCTCCTCACCTGCCTGTTCCTCACTTCTTGAGCCAGAAGATCCCTCATCACCACCCTCATCCTCCTCAAACCTCTCCAAAAATTCGCTCATACCCAAATACCGAACCCCATGATACCAACCCGCTTTTCCCAAACCACCACCCACACCACCCAACGCACCCGTCCCCTCCTCGCTGTTCATCCTTTCGTCGAAAGCTTTCATTCTGGCTATGTTCGCCAGGACTTGAAAAAGTTCGGTGTACTCCTCGTCGCTCTCTTCTTCCTCTTCCTCTTCCTCTGCGTTATCGTCGTTTTCGTCCTCTTCTTCGTCTTCCCATTCCTCATCGTCGTCATCGTCTTCGTTGTCTTCGTCATAACCATCATCGTCATCTCTTTGCTGATGCTGTGGTCGGTTCTCCATTTGTCTCTGCTCCTCTTGGCCCTCGATGATTTCCTTGTCCTTTCCCTTTTCTTCGCGAGTTGGTCGCTTGTTGTTACTGTAGTTTGAAGAAACAAGAGGTCGTGAATAGTTAACCGGTGTTGAAGGCACTGGGGGATTTGCTGGGTTTGGGGCTGATACAGATGGAGGAGTATCAGCACTCGGGTGAGCTGTTGGTGCTTTTTCGTCCATGACTGATTGGGATAAATATGCTTCTGTTGGTGAGATCGTGTGTTGGTCTAGAAGCGGTTTAGCAGGAAATGAAGACGATACAAGATCCGATAGTAAAGTGTCTCTAGGAAGGGAGAATGGTTAGTTCAAGTGAATTCTTCTTCATATATCTTCCCACATCTCCCCTACCATTATATACGATAGATGAAGCAGTCTTCTTGTTCAAGCAGAGATGATTAACGTGTGCGATAATATGAGCCACCATATGGTTTACCACGAGCCCCTTTCTCAGTGTGGTCTTGGTCAGGTCTTAGACGGCTAGACTGTATGACAAGCCTTCGTCCAACTTTACCCGCGTGGGCAAGACCGGCTAAGCACTTCGCAATGACACAGACACCGGTAGCACTAGGAAGCCAAAACCCCCCTTCAGAACAATCCCGAACATCTCCAGTACAGATGCAAAAATCTCGTGTAATCCCATTCCCGCCCGTTCATCATGACTCCCTAATTATTTTTATTTGCGTACTCCTATTTAGGGGGGGTATATCCAATACAAAACGCTCATTTTTTTTATTAATCTCCTGAACCCACCCACGGGACATGTTAACATACCTTGTATCCTGAAAACAGGACCATTTTGCCCATTTCCAACACCCGCATGATTATACCCAAAAGACAATCAACCTTTTTACTGCCCCCTTCCCGGCTCGCCTTGTTTGTGCACCCATGTTTTGTCACACGTGTTGCAAGATAATCCCGTGCGTGTGCGTATGTCGAAACACTCATCTGATCTCTCAACACCCTTCTTTTTTATTCATCCATCGCGTCACCACTGCCAGCTTTCAGGTCTCCATCCATGACCGAATTGGCCTCCGTGGTGGCAGCACCCGCATCTTCGGCAATGCCAGCTGGTGATCCAGACCCCGACACGGCGCCGCCCTGCATTTTGATCTCCCCCAACTTCCTCTCCGCCTCTTCCGCCCTCTTGTTCGCCTCAGCCACCTCTTTCTGCAGCTGTTTGATGTACTCAATCGCCATCTCCACCGTGCTCGCCTTGCTGTTGGGTATACCCCCACCAGCCTTGTCCTTATCCTTCTGGTTCTTATCCTCTTTGTCAGCACCCCCGCTGCCGCCACCACCACCGCTACTGCTATTGCCATCGTTATCTCCATCTCTGCCGTCTTTGCCGGGGGCTTTTGGAAGAAGCGTGGCAATCTCCTGCAGCGCCGAGTTGATCCTGTTCCTCCTGCCTTGCTCCGCAATCTTGTGTGACGTCCGCTTCGATGTGAGGTTTGTGGAAAGCTCGCTAGGGTAGGAAACGCCGGGAACGGTGTTACCTTCGAGGATACGCTGGTAGTTGGATTTGGTGGCGAGCAGGAGCGATGCTGCGTCATCGGCACCCGCAGATCCTCCTGGTAGTAAAGGTTTGATGCTGGGCGAGATCTTGGGACGAAGGGCCGGGGACATGTGTATCGAGCTCACGCTTGCACGCTTTTTGCCGAGTCTTCCCATGGGCAAAAGCTGGGGTGTCCGTTTCAAGCTATTCGCGGTATCGGGCTTCAGCTGCGGGCTGGGAAGAGTGGCGGAAGGAAGTGCCGGAGGCTTGGCTACCACAGGAGACGGTGGCGGTGGGAGGCTTGGCGTTTGTAGAGGCGCGGCCGCCTTTTGAATAGGATCGAGAGCCGGCGTTCCAAGAGTGGTGATGATAGGAGCGGGCTTTGGTGTCGACGAGAAGTTGATGGAGTCTGGGAGCTCAAAGGTTTCAATATGGTCGGCATCCATTGGGTCATGAGCACCAGTTCCTGCCGCTGAAGGGTTGCGATTGCTCGGCGAGCTCAGTTTCATCAGTGATGCTGGCGTCGCAGGAGAGGCAATTCCAGGCCGGCCTGGTTGGAGGGTAATAGGCACAGCACTACTGCTCGCTTGAGGTGCCAGAAAGGGAGATGGTTTGGCGGAGCGAGACTTCGGAAGTGGTGGCGGGGGCATCTCAATTGGCGAGACAACATCATTAAGGTTCTCGGGGGAGATGGATCCATTCTCAGAGTCAGTTACACCAGCTGTGGGCGAATATGAAGTCTGTGTTAACGGCGTAGGAGGTTGTTGGCGTTCCTGACTTGTTGCTGCATTCTCGATCAGTTGATTCAGAGCTTGTGGGTTAAGCATGGGAGTGGTAGCCGTCTTTCTGCGTATCGGTTTCGAGATGGGAGACTGTTTGATGCCGGCGCCGCTCTTCGCTCTGGCCTTCACTGCGTTCTTGCGCATCTTCTTAGCCAAATCTCCTGGGCTAACGCTCGCTTGGGACAGGGCAGGTGGCTCGAGTGACATCTCTCTGGGCGAGTTCCCGTTCATCGTGCCGAGCCTCTGGTCGAGAATCCCCAAAGAGTCGTTTTGCGCATGCAAGGCTGGCGAGGTAAGGGGACTGAAGTAGGCTCCGGGAACGGCAAAAGGCGTATCGATAGGGAAATGGGTCTCCAGCGGCGTGACGGCCGGTGATACCAACGGGGTGAATGACATCTGTCGGGGTTGGTCAGCGAAATCTGCGATTCGTTTGGACAGAACAGACTTCTCTAGGCCTACATCATGCTGGTCTTTGATCCTTGTATATCTGTAGTCGATGACCTGTTGCCGTTGATGCTGCTGCTGCTGCTGTTGCTGTTGCTGTTGCTGTTGCTGTTGCTGTTGCTGTTGCTGTTGCTGTTGCTGTTGCTGTTGCTGTTGCTGTCGCCCGGAGTGGTGCTGATCAGATGATGTTGACTGGGCATAGTAATTCTGACTAGATCCAGCAGTGAGTTCCAGGCTCTGAGGTGTTGGAGGAACTATGTGGTTCTGTTGAGAAGCGAAGAAGGCAACTTGCTGCTCTTGCAACCGTTGGTGCTGAGCGTGTAACTTCTGCTGCTGGAGGAACTGGATCTGAGCATCGATGTTGTTGAGGACAGCGTCCGAGGGCGTAGAGGGCTGTACCAAGGCTGTCGGGGCGTTCTGGTATGGCGCTGCCGTCGTAATCGTAGGCATCTGATGCTGCTGCTGGTGTTGATGTTGATGTTGATGCTGCTGTTGCGCATGATGCTGAAGCATGGCGTGGTCTACAGGCGACAAGATCATGGACATGTCGGTACCGGTCATGGGGGTGTCCAACTGCTCACCCCCTGAAGAATGGAGCAGATGGTCGGCGGCATGGTGCCCCGGATGGTGGTCGGCCGCAAAGTCCTGAAAGTCAAAGTTCAAAGCGCCGGACAGATCGCCAATGTCGTTTATATCCAAGAACTGGTTGAAGTCATCGTCGGCTGCGGTGTGTAGGGTCTGGTGGTGACTGTGACTGTGGTCCGGGCCACTCCACGACGACGAGTCCATCACGCCCGCCGGCTAGGCCCTCCGGGGCCCTATTGTTTGATCTGAAGTCCGGACTGAAGATTGTTCGGGGACGGCCGGCTATCCGGCACGGGTGCGGGTGCGGGTACGGGAACGGGTACGGGGGCTATGTGTGCCTTTCGTCTGGAGTAGCGGAGGCAGAACCAGTGGTTTCGAGACCGGTCGTTGGGTAATCAATTGAGTCGACCGACGTAAGGACGTCAAGGCCGCAGGTCAAAAAGCGGTTGGCTTATCTGGGTTTGATTTTGGACCTCTGGGCCGGCTCTGTTAGTCGCCTGGCAATATTTGATCGGCAATGCGATGACGGATGACCGCTTGAAAGGGCCCTATAGTCTCGACAGGTTTTGAGGCTTGGCCGGGTGTGTCCCGTCTTGGTGGCTCCGTAATTAGGCGGTACTAGGGGACAATGGACCCGAGGTGATTGCCGAAGACGAACGGTTTCGGGCTCGCGGTCAGGTTTGCGCGATTCGGCGAAACATCCATTGATCAAGATGTCGGGTGCGCCACTGATTGGTAGCTCCCCAAGGACACTTTGATGGATGCGTACGGGTAGAGATATTGGATTCGTTTGATGCTCTCTGTCGGTTGGATTGGAAGAGCATTAGGTAACCGACGTGGGACTCTTCCTTCGCAAGTGTCTCAGTCTCTCAGCGTCTACGGGCGTCTTAGTGTCTCCTCACAGGTGGGGTTGGGGGGGTGGGGGGGAAGAGAGTAAAAAAAAAAAAAAAGAAGCCCAGGCCCGGCAGAGAAACGTCAAAGGGTCCATCTACCTCAGCTCTAGACTTCGCCCGCCCCCGCCGAGCCGTTAAGGTACTCTGTAGCACGAGCCGATAGAACTTTCAACGCTATAAGGAAGGCGGCATCACAAAAGTAAGAAAATCGACGGGACCCCGACCAGGACAAGACGTCGAACTAGATTTTGACATCTGACAAGCTTTTTCTAATCGCCCAACTAACCCCTATTCCTTTCTTAATCAGCCCACTATTACCCATATGTCGCAAGAGGCAGTTGTTAACACCCGACGAGCCCTCATTCTCAGCCCGCCGCATCCTTCCGCTGGTACGTACGGTAGTTATCCGGGTTAGGCAGTGGGGCCGACTATTAGAACTAGCTCACTGACTAGGAAGCTAGATGAGGTGACACCTTTCAGGTCCATTCCATTGTGACGAGAAATCAAAATTGCGAATCGGAAACACGTGGGAGGGATGTGTCATAAGTTGTTGTCTTCAGTTGTGTTCGCCTAGCTGCTCTTAAAAAGGTAGTTACATGCGAGAAAAAAAAAAAAAAAAAAAAAAAAAAAAACCATCGTCACGTTGGTAGCCATCTAGAAACACCCATCCCTAGCGTAGCACCAAACACCACAAACCGCCTTTTCGACAATCCAAGCTTTTATGACGGCAGAGGGTCACTGAAACGACCACTCATGAAAGGTTCACAATCTGCATCAATCTGCGCACTCCCATGTTCCATCACGCTGTGTGGCATTCTGGAAACAACCTCAAGAAGTGTGGGAGTGGGGGTTCCACTACCCGTGCCACGCCGCCCACTTCCTTTAAGTGGGTGCTTTAAATAGTGCGAATGCTCGAAAAAGACTAAAATCGTGAAGACTCACAGCGCATCGCATCAGCCAATTGAGACAAAAAGAAAACCATAGGCATAATCTGAAAGTATTTTCTTATTCTTTTTTTTTACTATGTTAGAAAAAGTCGAGTTTTAGCCTATATATCGAGCCTAAAACACCACCTGCAACCCTAACCTGGTCGTTTTGCTGGTGTGGCCCTACTGCCTGAGGTGGTAGTGAGCACCCACTTAAGGGAAGTGCAGGTGGGTTGCGTGGCACGGGTACAACCAGATGCATTGTGCGTAACATCGTGCGCCTCCTCCAACCCATCGGACCCTCGTCGTTACGAGTCAAAGAAGACCTTGGGTCCCCCTGATGATTTTCGAGTCTTGAGAAACCGGCATCCTGTTACGCAATCGTAATTCGAAACACAACGAGAAGAGACACAAGGATTGTTAGACAGAAAATGTCAACGTTGACTGGAGATGGGCAACTGGACCCGGGATAACTGGCAGTGTATATCACTACGTTAGGTTGTGGGCTTGATTCACCCAATGTGCATTTCACTGGGAATTGAACAGTAGTTGTGAGGAATTAGGATATTGCCTGCTACGCCTCAAGAAACGGGAATTAACAAAACAGCAACAAAATCTCAAAGAAAGTAAAGAACAGTAAAGAAGAAAATCCCGATATACATGGTAGCTTTCCAACACAGAAACAAAACAAGCTTTTGGAGATAATGATCATGATGGACGATGAATAATGCTGGATCTACCTACATGGACAACTGACTTCACAACAACATGACCTTTTTTCCCTTTCTTCCCAGCTACTACCCCTAACCGCTTTCTTTTCCTTCGCCGTTTCAACAGCAACAGCAACAACAGCAACGAATAATAACAGGGTATCCGAAACGACACACGGGCAACATACAAGCAGACAGACAAGACAATACATTTCTTTCCTTCTTCTTTCCCTCCCCCTCTTCTACTTCTTCCTCCGAACGTTCGTTAACTAGCGTAGTACGCGTGTTGTTCATAACAGTGTTTATACGCGCAGTGCACCGCACACGCGCGCACAAAGGGGGCAAATCGAACAACAAAAACAACTGAAAAAAAAAAAAAAAAAAAAAAAAAAAAAAAAAAAAGTGAAACCGAGATCCGCCGCGATTACAGGATATGATTGGGAGCATCATCCATCCTTCCTTCGAGACAGCCGAAAGAATGAGTGACGAGAAGAGCAGACAAACAAACAATGATGATGACAGAGAAACAACGACGACCATAAACAAACAGCCGACCACAGATGACTTTTGGTGGGAAAAGGGATAGAAAACCGAATCAGAACCCGATCAACGGCCATGTTGATCCCCCAAATTGAGCCAGCTGATGTCATCGCGCACTACCTGCTGCTGAGGCGGCCGTGGTGGTCCTTGTGGTGACTGCTGGGCAAGCTGGGACGGCGCCCTCCCGCCCGCAGGCGCTAGAGGAGTGGTGTAGATACTAGCACTATACGCACTGCTAGGCGCGCGATCAGCGCCCCAGGGTTTTGTGAATTCGGTCGGGTCCCAGGTATCGTGGACGGAAGCAGGAATACCGCTCGAGTAGCCCGAGATGGAGCTCACGCCGCTAACGGGACGGGGCATCTCGATCTGGCCGCTCATGCCCTCGTAGAGCTTCTCGTCGTGGTGATTGTGTTGCCTGATGGTAGGGCTGCCCGAATTGACGCGGTTGAAGGACATGCGTGGCTCGTAGACTTGAAGCGGGGGCACTGTCGCGCTGTCCTGAGTCATTCTATGCTGATGCTCGCTGTAGTGGGAGCTCACGTCCGAGACTACGGTGGTTCGTTGGGAGACTTGGTTGACCACGGCGCTGTTGGTGTTGTTGCCGAGTCCGATCACGTTCAGGGCCGAGCCGCCGGACCAGTACCGGTTCCACCCGGAGCTGCGCCGAGTCTCGGGGTCGACGTTGGCAGCCGCTGCAGGATTCCGCGGCATTGGCTCGGCTGGGGTAGGTGCGAATGAGACTTCCTTTTCTCTTTCGTGTGGCGCCAAGAATGGATTCTGTGGTGGCTCGGCGGATATGGTTTGCGAAACGGGAATCGGTTTGCTGATTGTGCTCTTGAATGCCTTGAAGGTGCTGTCGTCCGAGTTGCGCCTGCCAAAGGCGGTGCTGATGCTAAGCTTGTGGCCAGGCGATGAGCGGCCCGACTTCTGCTGATTCCCACGACCGCCGATCATCGCCAGGGACGACATGGAGCCATATGAATCCTGGGTCTGGTGTCCCTGTCCACGGAAGGGACCCTTCGTGTCAGGCGGGAACCCGTAACCAGACTTTTCGTTGAAAGATCGTCCAGATCCTTCGCTTCCGCTCCTTGCACGGCCTGCCTGGTTGCGTGCCTGCTGCTTACCCTTCCTCTTGATGCAGGAGTAGATGGCGACCAAGACAATGGCAAGTCCAAAGACTGAACTCAACACCGCGGCAAGGATGATATTGGTGTTGGACTTGAAATCCTTCGGGCTCCCGGCGCTGCTGCTAACAGCCGCGGTAGCAGCACTCACGGGAGAGACCGAAGAAGCTGTGGTGGGAGTGGCGGTGACCAGTGTCGTCGATGCTTCTGACTTCGCCAGAGTCGTAGAGGTCGTCCGCGAAGCAGTCGTGAAAGTTGCTGTTGATGTCTCCGAGATTGTCGAAGAGGCGAAGTCGAGAAGAGACACCTTTTTCTCCGCCAACATGTCCGTCGTATTATACCAGGAGTTGTCCTTGGCGTTGAACATGCCCATAGGTTCCTCCGAATTCCCACCCACGAACACAATCATCCCATTAGCATCCTGCGCAATCGCATAGTTACTCCTCTTGCTAGTGGGCGCCAGGGTCGCGTTGTATTGCGGCCAGGTCAACACGTTCAGCACATTCCTCTTTTCGCTGGTCGATTGTTCCTCCTCCTGTGTTGTTACATCCCGCTTCTTCGCTGGTCCAGCATTCTGAATAGGTTGTTCGGGGCCAGTAGTTAGCAATATCCGCTGCACTACATTGGGTGACTGTGTCATGTCGAAGGTAAAAAGATGTTGTGATCCATCGTCGCCGCGCACCAATGCCGCCTTTATCGCCGATGTGTCCTTCGCTATCGGCGTGGCAAGAGTTGCTCCCGAATCCCTCCACCCTGTCTCAGGCTTGAAAAGCATAACCTGTGTGTTCGAGGTGCTGCCACCGACCATGACAGCCTCGCTGTCTGACCATGGCAAAAGAATCGGGTTGATAGCAGGCGGTACGTTGGCCTCGAATGATCGGACATAATGCGGTGCGGACGCGCCGATGGCATATGTTTGTGTGGATGGACCAGTTGAACCATCCTGGTTGCCAGCGTAAACAAGGATGGAATCGGTTGCGTTAAGATAGACGGCGCCGTGTAGTAACCGATCCTGTGCTACCGGTGCCGGCAACTGAAGAGACTCCCATTTCTTTGTCGAGTACGAGTACTTTTGGATGCCCTGGTAGCCCTCTGTTTGTCCCTTTCCGCCGACGATAAAAAGTGAAGATGTCGCTGCCGTGCCTGTTGTCGCTCCAACGCAAACACCGCCCGTGACCTTCTCGCCCTGCTCCAACTTCTTCCACTTCGCGCCTGGCTTTAACTCTAGCGACTGAAACGCGTCGGCCGAGTACGTATAAAGCGTGTTTTCGAAAAGGACGGCGCACGCATTTGTCAACGGGACCTCCGGCTCGGGGAGGGTCATTTTGCTGTTATGGCGGATGTCTCCCCGTGCCTAACGGGGAGAAGATGTCGATATTAGGGTGAATCCGCCGGGTCGGATGAAAGAGTGTCTTTGCTGATGATTTTTTTTTTGTGCCGGCTATAGCGACATGATGAGCTCGCAGAGAATGATGAAAGAAAATGAGTGACAGGTGATAATGCTGCTGAGTAAGTGTCTGGTCAAAGAGGATGTGAGAACAATGAATGATGGGTTCGCGTTCTGGAAGTCGAAGAGGGCCGGCCCTTGTCGGATCAAAGGAGAATTGTTGATCGACAGAACACCTGTGGGATGTTTCCGAGAAGGAAGATGAGAAACAGAGGACCTTTCGCAGGTGGCCGAATCAGGTTGTGTTGCGGGCAGAAACGAGGGTCTGTGACTCTGTGTCGCAGGATCGGGGGATATGAAGCGGGCTCTTGGACTGAATCTGGTCGGTTTCCACTGGCTAAAATCTGGTGGTACTCGCAAGCCCCTGGCACGTTAATGCTTCTGTGCTAGCGTCGTCGTCGTCGCCGCCGTCGTACAAGCAGATGCAAGGAGATATTTCATGGGCTCATTCAGTCTGAGACAAGGGAAGGTCTCGTAGTAAACTTTTTTGTTGTCCTGGGTGAGCTCTGAGGAGAGAGTCGGGTCGAGCACCACAAACAAGCCGGATCACAAACGGCAAAAACGCGAAAAGAACGGGAAGAGGACTGGGGGAGAGTGAGACGAGGCCTGGCGGATGGAGAGTCGAGAGGCGGCAGAGACTCGACGAGAAGGACGGCACAGAAAGGACCGAGACACTAGAACGACTGGACCAGGACGAGAATGGGGGAGATTGTGCGGACGAGGCGCTCCCACTCGGAGCATGGCACTTCTGGCAGGGAGGGAAGATGGCGCTCTCTGTGAAAGTGGGCGAATCAGAGGCGCCAATGGGGGGCCGGACAGGGGACAGAGCAGGGGATGGCGCGCCTGGCAGGGGACTCTTGATCCGTTGCGTGTATCGTTTCGCGTGGGATACCTGGGATCGCATAGGCGCCAGGGCCACGGGGGAGGTAGCCGGTCTTGGACGGGACATGTCAGAAACAGCTGAGTACAACAAGTGGTATGGAAAGGGGGCTCAGGCGCAAACAGAAAATTGGCAGTGCAACTCTAAGGTAGGTAACTCTCAGCGGCCAGCTGCTACCTCGGCTGCGCTTGGGTACATTTCCAGCCTTCCTGTCACTGGCGGGCTTGCGTGTTCTGTGTGTTCGCCAGAGGCATGGTGTGCAGTGGTGCGTGATGGGGTTGTGACTACACTAGTGGTGAGAACGGGCTATCTGTCGTTGGAATCTCGGATATCAGGATGGGTTGTGGATGTTCTCCGCAGATGCTACTTTAGACCGGGATTCGGCTGGGTCTGGGAGCTTCTCTCGCAGGTGGAGATGGAGATGCAGTGCAAAAAAGAGGCGAGAGGACCCTGGACAAGTGGACGGCCTCCATCGAGCGTGACTGGAACGGGCAATCCGGTAGAGGACTGTGATCAGGACCAATGACAAACTTCAGCCAGAAAATCAACAGGACTCGTCAATCGTTCACATCGATAGGCTGCCTGTCATCCAGATCCGAGCTCCGAGAAAAGAATCTGCTTCAAGATCTCCATGTTGCGGGTGGATGTATTATATTGCCATAGTGTAGAAGCATCTGGACTTATGTGAAAGCGAAGCCAAGACGACAGGAACCAACAGCATCATGCACGTCGATGCGAGGTTGAAAGCACCCGAGCGCAGTCCATGCCCATGCCCGACTGCGACTGGGCTTCGCATGAGAACTGAAAAGGTCTCTTTGGCTCTTGTCGGCTCCGTGTTTTCTGCCCCTGCTGGTGACAACCTAACTGAAGCCTCGCTCCCATCGCTTATTTTTGGGCTCGTTCGCTTTTGCCTCGTGCCCATGTCCGCGACTTCCCCTCGCCAGAACTTGAAACACCACCTTTGGTGCGTCCCTGGCAAATGCTCCACCTTCTAACGGTCTTGGCAGGACCGCTGTGGAGCACATCCTCAGTGGAGGTCGGGAGTGTGGGGTCCATTTTCTTCACTTGTCCTTTCCTTTTCTTCACATCATCCTTTCTCATTTGTCGCATTGAGAAGGTCTCCAGCTTTTCGGAGATGGATGGAACACCACCACCAAACCAACCACCAGTTCATCCCATCGTATCGTATCATTTTTGCACAGACCAAGAGTGCCCCCTTTTAATGAACCATTCGGCAACAGGCCGAGCAAGCACAAGCAAGCAGCCTCCTAGCCAAGCAAGCAAGGTCAGCAAAGCAATTAACTAGGAGGCAAGCAAACCTCAGGCCTCAGGGAGTCATTTCTACAATTGTCAGATAATACTTAATATACAGAAGATGACGTTTGCCTCCGTCTGCAAGTCTTCATGATACTAACGCCATCTCAAGATACTACGAACGGTTTTCTGAGCCTGTCGGCAATTTGTTTCTATGCTATAACGAGGTACACGACCTTCCCATTGTGGAACTCTCCACATGCAGGTGTCGTGCGTTTTGACGGCGCAGTGTGTGTGGAGGCTCGAGGGAGGGTGCCACGGTGCCTGACTAAAGGAGATGGGCTGCAAGATCATGGCCAACTCGTCGTGCAAATCAAGAAGTTCGCTGCCTATCCCATCTTCTTTCAAGTTGTTATTCCTACTCATCACCTCGGGCAACACGGCCTGGGAATGGATGCGCGCCATCACAAATTCTTGGCGCGGTCACCATGCCAAATTTGACCTGATGTGGACTTGAAATTCTCACCTCTGAGAGTTTGTGTGATTTGAGGAACCTCACCAAGCGTCGTAAACACTAACTGAGGCGCTTCTGTTTCTTCACTGCCTAACTGCTTTCTCTTCATTTTTGGCCGATCCTCCATCTGAGGTCATTCTTAATTTTCATCTATCTACCCAGCAAGCCTACAACAGAAATGAGGTAGTGTACAGGATCTTCTCTCTCACACACACACACACACACTCACACTAACACACGTTTTTTACGTGCCGCACAACATGAGCAGGAATGCAATGCGAGACGAAAAATGGCGTCCTGGCATCCGGAAAGGATCAATAGAAATCAAACTTTCCACGACGAATGGAATGAACGCGGCGGGCTCTGGGGGAAAACAAAACAGCCTCAACATTAAGGCTTGAAGAATGACAGGTCCCCTCTCATCTCTCGATTACATACGCACGTACTAGACCGTCGATCATAGATAACCGATCACAGATCACCGGAAGGCGAAAAGCACAAAAGGTTGAAAGCCACTTTTTAATGCAAAAAATGATTCCTGGCTCTCGCTGAGAATTGACTTGGAAAATGTCGTTTTTCGTTTCCCGTCGTGACAAAACCAAGGACCAAGATCAATAAGCGCCCACGCAGCCCACTTCACCCCCATCCGATAAAGCTCTTGCCACCGCCCATTGGCGAGGCCAAGCAGGTGATGACTGCTCACGCGTATCAGAACCACTCCGCAGCTTTTCCCCAAAGCTCAAAGCTGCCCTAGAAAAGATCGACAGATGCAGGTCCCGATCAACTGCCGGGGTGGCAGTGGAGTATTCAAGAAACGCCGCATGAAGGAGAAAGCATCAGATGTTCACACACCAAAACCCAATCGTAAGAATGGCGCGCGGCTTTGAAATCTTATTAGCTGTGTGAATTTGTGCTCATCACACCCGCGGTTGACATTTTCGCGGTGGTGAAGGTACTGGGTCTGTGCAGCATGGAGCTTGTGTAACAGTCAGTAGGCATTCTTCAATAAGAGGCATCGTCACCCAATCAGTAAAAGAAGTAGACCATGATGATGAAAATCGTAAATGTGGGAAGCTCTTTGGCCAATGTCCCAAAGAGCTCCGGATATCATTTGAAAAGCACGCTGTCAAGTGACCGCCCTATAAAAATTCGCTAACCGACCCATTTCCGTTACTCCCTTAAGATAGTATGCAATGCAAGTATTTTACAAAGTTAATTGTTGGGCTTAAAAGCTTTCCTTCCTCTTTCCCAATCTTCTTCTTCCCTTTTTTCCTAGGCTTTTAACCAGTTTTTTTCTTCCTTTTCCTTGGTCTTCAACTCATCCACGTAGGGGGTATTTGCCCTACTGACATTGGTCCATCGTGAACTAACAAACCATGCGGACGCTGGTGACCTGCGCCGTCCCCTAGACAGCGTTAATAAAGGCCGTGGGCGGCAAGTTCGCCCTCTGCTCCTCGAACGACTTAAGTGCCAGCTCAAAGTTCCAGTTGGCAGTGCCGCTGAGACACAACTCCGAGTATTCTGCCGTCATGCCAGTCCGCTTCATGACCTCCTGAATGAGCTGGTTCTTTGTAACGTCGTCCAGAATCACAGGTCCTGCTGGAGGCACGGCGTTGGCAACCGGAACCTGTGGGACCTGGTTGACGACAGGGGCCTGGACAGCAGGTGACTCCGCGGGTGTCCAGTCATGAAGGGTGAGTTGATCGCTAATGACCCGGTATGGGTGCACCGGCGGGGGGTTGCTCGGCTTGCTGGGTCCGAGGATGAAGGTGCGCGTGAAGGTGCGCTTGCCGTAAAGGTTTTCTGTAGCATCGGACTCCTCAAACTGGCCATTGACGGTGATGAGCAATCCCGTAGCGAAGCCGTAGCCGGTAGGGTCCGCGAGGTTGGGGAAGGTGTGGCAGTCAATTAGCCATGCACCTGGATTCTCCATGCTTGGATGCCGAGTACTGGGGAGAGCCTTCCACATGTCCGCAATCAGATTTCCACCAGTGAAGAGTCGTTGCACCGTTGCTGGGTTCTTCTCTCCCAGTTTGTGAACGTTCCGGGAGTATTTGAGGTATGTCTTCCAGGGGAGGTTACGACCTGAGTTGGCGATGGCTTGGATCGAAAACCACGAATCGTTGTCGTAGAACTCGGCAGCGAGGCGAGCTCTGTCAGTATCGAACATCGGGAAGAATACTTGGACAAAGATGCTCGCCACATTGGCCTCTCCGTCCCGGAGGTTGGATGGGAACTGTGGCAATGGCGTAGGATGCATGCCTTTGAGCGCCTCGGCAACTTCTTGTGGGCTGCGAACAATTTGTCCGTTGATGTTTTGGAGCGATGGGAACCATTTGATGAGTTCTGCCACGAAGTCGGGCTGGGTTGTGATGGGGTTGCCAGTGAGATGGAGCTCTTCGAGGTGCTGGAAGCGATGCTGCCACTTCGCGATCTTGGACAGACTGTCGAGATTGTTGCTGCTGAGGTCAAGTCTCTTGATATCCGGGAGTGAGTGAGCAAGCGAGAAGACCTGCATCACATCGTTAAGGCCGTTGCTGGCAAGGGAAACGGCTTGTATCCCTTCCCGCTTTTCGGCAGCGGTCTTGTACTGCTGACTAGCAATAACTACCAGGACCTTGAAGGCCTTTTCGGCCAGATCCTTGGAATTAAACGTGCCCATGCTGCTGAGGGTAGCATCTGTGCCAAGAGAAGACAAGTCGAGCAGCTTCAACTCTGGATTGTAGCGCCTAGCTAGCACAGAAGTCAATTGTTGCTTGGTCTCCTCGGCAGCCTTGGAAATCTTGTCTTCGGGGCGAGGCATCCTCTCGGAGGTTTCCGTAATCGTCAGGGGTGCACCGGCATAGGTGAAGCCGTTGAGCCTCAAGATCTCCGGGGCATCGTCCTTCCTGACCGTTATCCAAACATAATCACCGTCCACAATGCTCTATCAATGGGTTAGAACATGCCGTTTATCGTAGTTGCAAATATTGCGCGCTTGGGGATGTCCATGGATGGGAAAATATACCTTGCCGATTGTAATTGCTTTGTCTTTTGAAGAAGCCTTTCGTTCCAGAAAGGTGAGAAGGGATCGGAGCCCTCCATCGGGATTGCCGGTAGCTTTGCTGTTGCTCATGCCGTGAATCTTGAGTGTTGCCATATTTTTGGACAGCGTTTTGCCGACGGGACCTCCGCTGACGTAGTTCTGTAGGTTCTGCACGACCCGGGATGATGTCCGGGAGTTCACCGCACCTCTTCCACCACGGGCATCTCTGGAGCCACGTCCTCGACCGCCGGAAGCCAGCCCGCCCCTGCCAGAGCCACCAGCCGAGGCATCCATCGACACATCTCCATCTCGGTCAGTTCTCGGGTTGACGCGACGCTTCTGGATTCCACCACCGCCGCCGCCGCCTGTCGCTCGGGGTCCACGAGGAGGAGCCCTTCCGGTGCCCGCACGAGGACCAGTAGGAGGTGCCATGTTGGCTGGGTTCTGAAGAGAGAACGGTGTTGTGGGTTGCGGGTGATCTTTCTTCTTTTTCGCTGAGTTGTTCTTGAGAGGACGGCGAGTCGTGGAGTTGCGGGGTGGCTTTGTTCGCTGAGCTTTGTTTGCTGAGCTCTTCGCTGTCCTGATGGTTAGGGTTCTGGTCGTGATCGGGCAACTGGTGAAGAGTACTGGCTGCAGAACTGGGGCTTACCTTTGGTTTCACCGTCAAGCCGGAGAGGAGCCTGTCTAGGAAACAGGCGGCCGATGCCGACCGGGTGAGGTGATCGCTGGGTGATTTCAGACGCTGTATTTGAGAACGGTCCGAAGAGGTGTCAAAGAACACGTCGCTAGGTCTCAAGGTGCGCTCCTCTTCTTTCGAAAGGGAATCTTGGATGTGAAGAAAGAAGTAAGAGATGCTTGGAGGTGGGGTCGACAAAGACGGCGCGGCGGAGGTTAAGTGGTACGGAGGTAGAAGTAGAAGGCCGCCGCTTCGCTCGTGATCGTTTGTTTCAATGTTCGTACAGAAGCTGCCACCTCTGGAGTAACGGGCGATTACGAGGATGGGCAAGAGTCATCAGCCGGTTGGGAGCGGAGTGAAGAGGTGGGGATGCCGATGCCACCTGACGACGCGAGAGAGTCGAGAAGTGGTGAAGAATGCTTCGATGACGGATTGGAGAAAAAAGAAGGATCAGCCCGCCCTGGCCTCCAAAAAGGAAATACCTAGGTACCTTAGCGTGCAAGACAGTGAGCCAAGCCCCGACCAGGCGCCAGGCTCCAGCGCACCTCAAGACGGCGGGGACATCGCATTTTTAACGCAAACCTGCCCCAAGGATGCAACAGCCCCACTCTGACGCTGTTCTGCTGCGAACTCCCCAGGCGGCAGCACCCAGCCGCCCAGGCACAGCCATCACCACTTCACGTGCTATGGCGTTGAACGCGTCAAGGGACTAACCCGTCAGTTAACAGCGACGCGTCTTATTCACACACATCACTTATCGGGGTTATGTACCTTACTGATATCGGATCACCGATGCAAACGGACTGGTTACGGTTAAGGTACCTACCTACCTATTGTTTCACCTTCAGAAAATAACCTTCGTTGAATCAGTCTTATTGTGAAGGAGAAAAGCAAACAAAAAGAAACTGCAACAACAGCGCATCCCAACCAAGCTCCTGCTGTTCTTTCGTTCTTACAACCTCATATCTCAGAAGCCATGGACGACGATGAATTCGGCGATGACTTTGACGATATTCCTGACGAGGATATGATGTTGGCCTTCACCCAGGCCACCAGCAACATCACACCGCATCATACCAGCAACAACAATCAGCTTGCTTTATCGACAAAACCACCAACACAAGCCTGGCCAATTTCCGATTCCGCACGACGGATCGGTACATCAACCGTACCGCAAGGTCGGACTACAGCTACGGGGCGGGCTAAAACGGCAAGCAAGACGGCCGGGCCAGCGACGGCAGCTCGTTCACTCCAAGCTCAGTCTAGCCAGCGTAAGAATCTGCATCAGACGACACTATGGGGTGGCACACTGGAGGAAGAAGCGCAACCTGCCCCGCAAGCGGTGTCGAATCGACCATTCCGCGCCGATATGGCCCTAGAACCACCCACTCACCATGAAATCGATCTAGAGGAAATGAAAACATGGGTGTATCCGATGAATCTGGGGCCCATTCGAGACTACCAATTCAGCATTGTCAAAAATGGCTTGTTCAATAACACATTGGTCGCCCTCCCCACTGGCTTGGGAAAGACTTTCATTGCCGCAACCATCATGCTAAACTATATCCGCTGGACAAAGACTGCAAAGGCCGTCTTTGTGGCTCCCACGAAACCTTTGGCCTCACAACAGGTTCAGGCATGTCTCAGCATAGCGGGCATTCCGCGATCTCAGGCGACCCTTTTAACTGGAGAGACCCCTCCTGTACTACGTGAGGACGAATGGGCGACAAAACGCTTGTTCTTCATGACACCCCAAACACTTATGAACGACCTCTCCAAGGGCTATGCTGATCCCAAGTCGATTGTGCTGCTGGTTATTGACGAGGCGCATCGTGCGACTGGAGACTATGCGTACGTCAAGGTGGTCGAATTTTTAAGACGCTTTTCCAAGAGCTTTCGAATTCTTGCTCTGACTGCAACACCAGGGTCGTCCCTCGAAGGTGTTCAGGATGTCATTGATAATTTGGGGATCTCTCACGTCGAGATCAGAACCGAAGAGTCGATCGACATTCGTCAGTATGTGCACTCAAGAGACATTAACACGATAACATTCGACCCCTCTGACGAAATGATGGAAGTCAGAGACTTGTTCTCCAAGGCCTTGAAGCCTCTTGTCATCAAGCTGAGTTCACAAAATATCTACTACGGCAGAGACCCTATGAGCCTTACTACCTACGGCCTGATGAAAGCCAGGAATGAGTGGATGGCAGGCCCGGGTAAACATGTAAATCAAGGTACCAAATTCAGCGTCATAGCCACATTTGCGATTCTCCAGAGTTTGGCGCATTCCATCAAACTGCTCAATTTTCATGGCATCAAACCCTTCTACAATAACCTGGCCGAATTCCGCAGCACCGAGGAGGAAAAAGGAGGAAAGGGCTCGAAGCTCAAGCGCCAAGTCCTCGAGGACGAGAACTTTCAGAAGATGATGGGCATGATCGAGGGTTGGATGACGATTGATGGGTTCCTCGGACACCCAAAGCTGGAGTATCTGTGCGACACACTGGCCAACCACTTCATGGATGCTGGCGAGGGGTCTAACACCAGAGCCATTGTATTCAGTGAATACAGAGACAGTGCCGAAGAGATTGTACGGATTCTCAACAATCAGCCCCTTACCAAGGCTACAGTCTTCGTCGGACAAGCGGATTCAAAGAGGAGCGAGGGAATGAAACAGAAACAACAAATCGAGACAATCCAGAAGTTCAAGGACGGGGTTTACAACGTTCTGGTCGCAACATCCATCGGCGAGGAGGGTCTTGATATTGGCCAAGTGGATCTCATTGTATGCTACGATGCATCGGCGTCACCGATCCGAATGCTTCAGCGTATGGGCCGTACCGGCCGCAAGAGAGCGGGTAACATTGTCCTCTTGTTAATGAAAGGGAAAGAGGAAGACAAATTCAACGAGGCGAAGGACAACTACGCAACCATGCAGAGAATGATCTGCGACGGCAGCCGCTTCAGCTTTCGTCACGACCTCTCTACACGAATCGTGCCACGAGACATACGACCGGAGGTAGAAAAGAAGGTCGTGGAGATTCCACTTGAAAACTCACAAAATCCCGAGCTTCCAGAGCCCAAGAAGTCTGCCGCAAGAATGAGGAAAAAGCCGGCAAAGAAGAAGTTCAACATGCCTGACGGCGTTGAGACAGGCTTCATCAAGGCTTCTTTCTTTGGTCAAGGTGGAGCTAAGGCAGCCAAACCACCCGCTAAGCCACCTGCGCCCAAGGAAACTGACTTCATTGCTGAAAAGCCCAAGCTCGAAAGCGTTTTGCTGAGCAAGTCGCAAGAAAACGAGCTCCGCAGGAACTATACAAAGGTGCCCCTGGGACAATCCAACGTTGAAGAACTGGATATAAACTGGTATCGCCATTCATCATCCAGACGCGTGGTTCAGAAAACCGTTAATGTCAAACATGGAGAACATCACAAGCGATGTGTAAAGCTCTTTAGGAGATTGGCGAAGTCTCAAAGCCCTGCCAACAGGTATACTAAGCCTTACGGTGAAACAGACACGTCCTCCTGGGAATCGATACCTGTGCCACCCTTTGCGGACGACACAGAAGGAGGAACGTCGACGAAAGGGCAAAAGAAGAGGTCGCGCCTAGAGAGTGGTCAGGAAACAGATGAAGTCGAGCAAATTGCCGGACCCAAGAAACGTCAAGCCACTGCAAAAGCAAAATTTACTAGGGCCTCCAAACAACCAAGCAAGCCTGGAGCACGACATTCTGCTCTTGTAAGCGACTGTGAGGAGGGTGCCGATGAAGATGGCGAAGATGGTGAAGAAAGTAGACCCCGTGGTCGCGGACGCGGTGGCGGCCGGAAAAAGAAGTCTCAACCCAGAACAGGAGATCCTACCATGGACTACGGTGACGATTGCACCCGCACCAGCGACATGGAAATTGGGACAGACGGATCTGATGACGGTGCCGACCTCGAGGACTTTGTCGTTAGCGATGGTGAAGTCACCTCGAGCTTACAGCATCGTCCGCGCGGGTCCACCTCGCCGACAACAGCCTCTGACGTGGGATCGTCTTCCCTACCCTCAAAAACGGAACGCAAGCTGAAAGCGTCAGATCCCTTCGCATCGGATGAAGATGATGAGGATCCCTTTGCATCCCAGTCTAAGCCGATAATCACAGCGGCAGTAAGGCCAGAGAAGCCCAAGCCCAAGCCGTTCTACGTACCGGTAGAGATACCCGCAACCCAGGACACGACGGATGGAGACGACGACTTGCCTGATATCGAATTTCTGTCTGCTAAGAGAAAGACAGGAGGCACGGGTACGGGGATGCGAACGGGAAGTCCAGGGCATGCGAAGGTCGATGGTACCTCGAAAGGAGGCAGTGATGCGGATAATTCAGGTCAACTTCGGGAGAAACCTTCTGGTACGGCAGCCCATTCCAGAGCGAGGAAGCGAACTGTGGTGATGGATAGCGATGACGACGAGGAATGATTCCATCCGTCCATTTCGTGTTATGGTCTCATAATGGTATCTCTATGGCTATACCATTTCATTGTTCGCGCGGAAGGATTAAAAAATTGGCGTTCGGGGTTTCAGGCGGCTCAAAAGGGGGTTCAGGACATAAGACTGGCGACATAGCAAAGGGTATTGGTTTATGAAACGTGACGATGCCAACGGATTCCCATCTTGAGATGTCTTATTAAGATGGTGGCTTGTGAGGTCGAGGAATCAACACCGCTCTTAACTTATCCAGGTGTAGCAGGACGTGCTCGTCAGAAATAGAACGTCTTGCCCTTTATCGTATCAAAACCTGATGTGTAGCGTGTCTGATATTATCAGTCTCCTCGACTCCTGATAGCTGCGACGTGCATTTTGTCATGAAGTGATGTAATCGTGCGACATGCCTTGAAATGACTTGGAATGACATGAACGTGAACTGGTGTGAAACACTAAGACAAAGAAGAGGACTTATAAGGGAAGCTGCGCCACATGTGGCGATGCTACCTTGGGAGTTTCAAACTTCCAAGGGGACTTCGGGTGATCACAACTCGCAGGCAGGGCCGTGTTTTGCTAGCGTCTGTGGTTGCCACCGACAACCAGAAAAACTCCACTTTCGTCACTACACTTTTTGTTTCCCGAGAGCTGCCTGCGTGTGTCTGACCACTTGGCAATAACCAAACATTCCTCGTTTTTTGCTTTATCATTATCTTTCACTTCTCTTGCAACGAATGACAGGTAGCTACTGAACTCCGGTCATCGCATTTATCGAAAGACCAAACCACCAACAGCAAGCAAGTCAATTGCTTTGTGCTGTCGAACAAAAGCGCGACGATTCGACGACACGCTCGAAAAGCTTCCAGCTCCGACCAGCGTTCGGTAGACGCTCGTCATCAGCAGTCTTTTGTCACCCATCACACCCGGGAGCTACACGGTCGCCGACATCCGTCTCAACATCCTCTCGAAGCCGTTTAATCGAGTCCCTCATCCGTTACCATGTCCGACGTCGAGAACGTTGATTATCTCCAGCCGGGCTTCGACCCTCGGTCGCTGACGGTCCCGCGCCTGCGCTCCATCCTCGTCACCCACCAAGTGCCTTATCCCAGCACCGCAAAGAAGGGCCAACTCGTCGATTTGTTCAATGAGCATGTGGTACCTCTGTCCAAGAAGTATCTAGCAAGCCGCACTGCTAAGAGGTCTAGCAAAGGTATTGTCGATGCTGACACTCAAAGCTCCGCGAGCACCGACTTCGACCAAGAGCTGCCGCCTCCTTCTCGAAGCACCCGTCGCTCGCGATCGCCGCGCAAGGTCTCGAGAGTCAAGCAGGAGGAGGATGTCCCAGAGAGCCGCCACGCTCCTGTGACGCCAGCACCTGCTCGTGGCACTACAAGCCAGAGGGTACCCCGCTCCGCAGCATCGCACGTATCTCATGCGCCGAGTGTTTCCGAGTCGGATGATACAGGGCAGGAGGTAGAGACGTCTTTCCAGGAAACATCCTATCAAGAAACACCATCTACGATCGGTAGGAACTTGCGTACGACGCCGGCTGTTAAGCACGAATCCGACGACGGTTTCTTCAAGCGAACCCCCGCGACCGCTGGCGTATTCACGAATGACAACCCCTTCCAGGCCGGCAGCCCTCCGCCGCCCCCTTCGACCGTGAAGACTCCAAGCCACCGTCGCAGAACGAGTGGCTTTGATCCTACTTACAACAGAACCCCTTCTACTGTTGCTTCGCGAAGACGGACAGATGGCCCGCAATACGAGGAGTCAGAGGCGCCCGACACGACATCTCCGATCGGGAGTTACGAGCCCAGTTCGACGTCTACGGTCAGGACATACCAATTGCCTTATGGCAAGTCTACACCAAAGACCCCAAGGTCGCCCGAATATTCGGAAATGTCAATGGTCTCGAATGTTGCGGACTCGTCGTACATCGCAGACTCGTCATATGTTGAAGCGGGAGAGGAATTTACCCCAGATGAGCAATTGGCTCTAATGCAAGAGGAGATTGACAACCCTGCTCTGGCTGCTCAAAGGAACCAGCAAGTCAGCCGCAAGGGAAGAAGCCCTCTGACCACTCCATTGTGGGTCCTCCTCACCACTCTTTTCGTCGCATACGCGGGCTGGTACCGGCAGGAGAAGATCGCGGTTGGGTACTGCGGTCTCGGGCGGGAATCGCGCCAGATTGTCGGGAGGAGTATTAAATTGCCTGACTGGGCAACAGAAGTAACCGACAAGATTGGCCTCCACGATTTTGAAGTCCCGGAATGGGCAGGTCCGTTCCTCGAACCCGACTGCGAACCGTGCCCTCCGCATGCGTACTGCTACGATGCTTTCATTGCCCGCTGCGAGCCAGGGTTCGTTCTTCAGCCTCACCCGCTTTCCTTTGGAGGTCTTGTGCCCCTGCCACCTACATGCGAACCTGACGGCGAGAAGGCGCGCAAAGTTCAAGCCGTTGCCAACAAAGCCGTTGAGGAGCTCCGGGACCGCAGAGCCAAGTATGAGTGTGGCGAGCCCTTGGAGCCTGAGGGTAAGCCTCTGGAGAGCCCAGCGATTGACGAGCAGGAACTCAAGGAGTCTCTGAGCAAGAAGCGGAGCAAGCGGATGGCCGCCGAAGAGTTCGAGGAACTTTGGGCTGCGGCCTTGGGAGAAGTCAAGGCTCGGGATGAGGTTGAAGTCCACGTAACGGACTCCTACTACGAGTAAGTTTCCAAGAATTATTTCACTTTTGAACAATTTGTGTTATGACAACAAAAGAAGAAAAAGAAGCTGTTTCTGACCACGCCTGGACTAACCAGACCGGTTGCTTCCGAACCACTAGAAAAAGAGGTGCCTCTGGCTTTCCAACCACCAAGCTATCGTCCAGCTCTCTCGCTCGCCTTTCGTACTCCTGCGCGCTCCGCCGATCCGTCAAGCTTGGACTGGCTCGACATCGACTCAGCATTGGTGGAGTGATCCTCTCGCTCCTCTCACTCATCTACGGCCGCAACGCCATCCGCTCCCACCGCGCCGTCGCCCGCCAGATCCCCGGCTTGGTCGACCAGGTTCTCGACCGTCTCGCTCTCCAAAAGGAAATCGCCTTCGAGTCGGACGGCGACGACGACGCCTTTCTGTTCCTGCCCAACCTACGTGACGACGTGCTCCGGTCCGTCCACCGCCTCGCCGAGCGCGAGCGCGTGTGGAAGAAGGTCGCGGCCGTCGTGGAGCAGAACAGCAATGTCCGCACGGGCCAGCGCGAGAGCAGCAGCGGCGAGATCGCCCGCGCCTGGGAGTGGATCGGACCCAGCCGGCCTGGGATCACGGGCGGGGAGGCCAGGAGGCGGTTGAAGTACGGCAACAATACTCAAAGAGTTTCTTGGGGCCCGGATGTCAAGACTGAGGCTGAGGTGGAGGAGGAGGAGCAGCAGCAGCAGCAGCAGGTGGTGAAGGGGGAGGAGGATCAAGACAATCATGAGACTCCCACTCATCCGCCCGCGAGGAGGACCGGCGGTAGTAGGTTTGGATTTAGGAAATGGACTGAGGGAAGGCCGATTTACTAGACGGCCTGGGTCATGTTCTCGATGAGTTCTTTACTTGTGTATGAGGAATGCATAAACAGTTCAGTTACTCCATGTGTACATATACTTGATGGGTATTCATTGTTCCTTTACCTTTTTCCTGGGGCCTCTTTTCTTCCCTGGCCGTCTTGGTCCTCTTTTATTTCTTCATAGACCGTTTTGGTGGTCCTTAGTGACAGTTAGGGAGGCGTTTGGGTTTTATATCCGTTTGCCAAATGAATCCCCTGACGCGCGAGCACTATCCAGAACAAGTTCCCTCACGATATCCGTGATCATAATGTGAACTCTCAACGCCGTTTCTCGTCACCTAAGAGTGATTACCGAAACAATCAGCTAAGCATAAGCCTCCGTCTTCTTCCCCGTCCTCGCCCCTTAAGCTCAGACCAACACCGTACACACGTAGCTATTTTTTTCGTCCTCAACATTTCAATCTAAGGATGCGCTCTGTTTTCCGAGGTACGCTCAATTAAATGCTTTCATATCCATTTGGAAATTTTCCCTTTTATTTAATTTTCCCCATCTCAAACGCCTTACGCCCTGCTGCCACGGGTGTTGTGGATATCGAGCACGATAATATCGGTAGCACCAACGGTGGTGAGATCGTCCATAACAGTAGCGATGCGCTTCTTCTCGACCATGGCGCTGACGGCAACCCAGCCCTCGGCCTCGAGCGAGGTGACGGTGGGGGCGCGCTTTCCGGGGGTGATCTTGGTGGCGTCGGCCAGACGGGAGCGCTCAACGTTGTACTGGCAGAGCACGTATTTTTGAGCGGTGATAACGCCACCAATACGGGCCGCGATCAGGTCGACCATCTCGGGGTTGCTGGGGGCCTTGGACTTAATGAGGATGGCGGAGGAGTCGACGACGGTGTCGATGGCCATGAGGCCGGCGGCCTTCATGGTCTCTCCGGACTCTGCCAGGGAGTAAATATGTCAGCTACTACGTCAGGGGCTGGGGAGAGTTGCGGGGAGTGCGCTGAATTACTCACCAACAAGATCGACGATGCCGTCGGCAACACCGAGAGCGCAGGCAGCCTCGACACTGCCGCTGAGCTCAATAATCTGAGTCTTGAGCTTACGGCCGGCCAACTGGGAGGCATCCGCATCCACAAGACCCTCCTGCTCCAGCTCAAGACGGGCAAAGTATTCTTGCGCAAGGTGAACAAAGCTGGTACCAATGTTCTTGCCGATCAAGTCCTTGCCGGTAGCATACTCGCCCTTAACGGGAACCTGGACCTGGAGCCTGCAGGCGCCGAAGCCGAGCTCCATGACGGTATCGCAACCCTGGGGTTTAGCCTTCTCACCGTCCTGGGTGCTCCACTCGCCGCTCTGGCGACGGGCGCGGGCAACGGCGCGGACGCCGGCATCGTGCTCCTGGACTTGATCGTAGCCAGTAATACCGAGGTCGACACGGCCCTCACCGACGAAGGTCGGAATATCGGCGGCGGGAAGGAAGACGAGGGCGATGGGGAGGTTCTTGACGAGGGCAATATCGAGGCGGTTCTCGCGGCGGAACTGGATGTCGGCGCCCTCGAGGAGGTTCAAGCAGGCTTGCAAAAGACGGCCCTCTGCGAAAGATTGTGGCGTTAGATATTCGACCGGGCACTCGGTACAATATGTCGTGACTCACTCTTGGGGACGGCGAAAAGAAGGCGGCCTTCGAGGCTTTGGAAGACGTCAGCTTGTGTGCCTTTTTACTGGCCCTTGTAGATGTGCGGCGACGGGAAGTCGGCTCGAAGACGTCGAGCAACGGTGGTCGGATGGACATGACTAACTGGTTTACCAAATCCATGACGGGCTACGTAGTGTAGAGGACCAAAAAAGGTTGGGTATGTAAGGGTTGCGAAGAGAAATTGGCGTCGGTCGAGGGTATGTGGACTGAAATTGAATGTGAACAGTCAGTCGAGTCTGCGATTTGGAAACAAAGAAGAGAGAGTTCTTGGATACAGGCAGGACTTGAAAGAAGAGATCCCGGTAGAGTCAAGTATCAGGACAAGACTCTCAAGTATACAAGGTGGGCTGGCGGGGGTGGATGACATACCTTGTAGCTTGGTGTGGAATATGGATCGGATGGAAGTGGACGTCGGGAGCAAAGATGGAGATTGTCCTGGACGGGCAGGTTACAGTCAAGTCTACAAATACCGATACGAGGTATAACGATAATCTGGGTATAACGTTCAAGTTGGCCGCCACCGTTCCATTTGTATGGTGATCGTTATACCTGTTAGGTGGTAGAGATGGGAAACATAACCGACTTATCCCTTGGCCGTACCTCAGCCGCCACTTTTTGGTGCTTGAGTACCTGTCTGAGCCTGCCTTGGCGTGCTTGGCACTGCTCGAGGTAACGATAGTCTGGGTATAGCGATCAGATTGGCCAGTACATTTGATATCGTTATTTGCAGACTTGACTGTAGTTGGAATTTTCCTGATTTGGCGCATCCAGGACCATGGAGCCCACCAACGGCGACCAAAAGGCCCACGTTCCTGAATCGGAGCTAAAAGATGGTGACTGGAGATATGTCTGTGTGACTGGGTGCCCCTCGTCCCGCGTTGATCGACCAGTGGGGGTTCCCAGCAAAACAGCTCTGCGGGCGGCGGGGCTCTCCGACCCGCTCAAGTCGGGTATCGGCCTGTCGGAGTGACGGCCACCGGCCCAAGCCGGATTTTTAGCTAAGCAGCCAAGTACCACTGTACCGTTGTCGTCATAACCTCGAATTGGGTTTCCATTTGGCTTCAAAGATATCCCTTTCCCATCCTTCCGGAAGATGCTCCATGGCTTCTCAACGGTGATCTGCCTCAATCTCAGCCTGAAGCACGTGTCAGAACGCGCTCCAGATCTGCAAGGTACAATGCATATGAAATGTCCCTGGCTCAAGGCGCAGGTGAAAGTTACCGTGCTGTGTATCGGTATAGTGCATCCATATATACCTCTACGGTACCCGGATTTGAGGTCCTTCGGGGTCCAGGTGCAAGTGTACAACAGGAGCAGACAGGGACGTATACATCCACTATTACTATAGCCGTCAATGGATGGAAAGTGCTTACCTTGTCATCAGAAGCGTCAAGGCCCGAGTCTTCTTGCTGTGACTTTATATGCGCTGCGATGATTTTCTCCTGCGTAGAAACCATCACCAGAAAGACCCCTGTCAACCCCCCGAAACTGAGGATACGTCACCCCTTTCCATTTTCCATACACTACCCCCCAAGTTCCATTCGCCGGGGCTCACTCCCGATGGCCAAATTAAGTCGCTGGGCAACTCTGGGCTGTCCCTCTATACGAACCCCGTACGTAAAGGTAACAAGAGGAAGCGTAACTAAAACGTAACGGCGTACTAGATTAAGTACCTCTAGGGGGCTCGCAGGGCTGGGCGGCAGTGTTCCATTCCTGTGTATGTATGTACACCATGCCCTGATAAGACAGGCGAGCATGGCCCTTTTTTTTTTTTTTTTTTTTTTTTTTAATGGATCGCAACATTTCCATCTTGACAAACGTCTTAAAACATCCGTCGTTCTTGACCACCTCACTCGTTTTCCTTGTCAACTTTCTCCCTCGTTTGCTTCTTTCTTTTTGCTTTCAACCCTCTCGTTCAGGATCCCTTATCTCAACCCTCCCCTTCTGCCGCGCCGCATAATTCCCCCAAGATATCGCTTGTGCTCCCGAAACAGCACCAACCCTCATTCCCAACTGAGACCGAGACGGAAAGCGTGTACAACGGCTGAACCGCATGCGGCACGATCCACGACAGTAGGCGCAACCGTATCCTAGGCTTTCTAGTCCCATCCTTCCTTGCATTGCGCCTCCCATCCCTTTCGGTTGAGGATAGGCAGCCCGCTTAGTGTAATGCGCATCTGCTAGGTAAGCGAAATCACCAGAGCTCCTTTAGTTTGAAGATCCAGAAGCTGTACCCCATGGGCACGACGAATCCCGTACGTACGGTACCAGGGAGCAGCAGCAGCAACTGCACATACCCTCTCCCGAGACTCGATATGGACGCAATGTGCGCCCACCATGTCCTACATCCCGACGGCACAATGACTGATTCGATAGCTCCTACAGACGGCAAGACACCCGACCACGTCTCTGCGCCTTTCGAGCCCCGGCCGATATATCTGACCTCAGCACCACCGTTTCCCGATTTCGAGTTCCCGACAGAGCAGGCCAATCCGTCTCACCAAGGGGAAAAGTCACTGGACCGTCATTGCAAGGAGGAGGAGGGCTTGTGTCCCAATCAGTGGGCGGGTTCCGGTGAACAAGAAGACAACAGTGGTAGTGACTCTGAAGGAGAGATCGTCGAAATGTCAACATGGAGGGGGACACCATCGGTGAAAGGGAGTACGGAGACTATGCGCATGCTCTTGTTGACATGCGTCTCGGTTGGCATCACGTTAGTATACACGAAGAAGAAGACAAAGAGGGACAATTTGAGGTTACTGACGTTTTGATCTTCACAGCTTCACATGGGGTGTTGAAATGACCTGTAAGTCCTGGATACAATGATAGGGTCCTGGAATTCGGAGACAATTGCTAACCAGGTGCTGTTCAGACTGTACGCCCTACCTTCTCTCTCTGGGACTTACCAAGGGCCAAACCTCGATGGTCTGGGTTGCCGGACCTTTATCTGGCTTGATAGTACAACCGATAATAGGCGTCATCGCGGATCAATCAAAGTCGAAATGGGGCAGGAGGCGACCTGTCATCATTGTTGGGTCCATCATTACAGCATTGGCTCTCATGGCCCTGGGCTTTACCAAAGAGATAGTGTCCTACTTCATCTGGGATCCGACATATTCTAGAGCGTGCACAATTGCTGTTGCTGTCCTCTCGCTCTACTGCGTTGACTTTGCGATCAACGCCGGTAAGGCCCGCTCTTATGCTCCTGAGGTCTAGCATCACAGTACTAACGCATGTGCTCCTTAAAGTCATGTCTTGCGCGAGAAGTCTGGTTGTAGATACGCTGCCGATTCAGAAACAACAAAGCGGCGCAGCATGGGGTAAGTTCCCCGAATCACATGTTAGACGTTGTGTTATTCTAACTTCACCTTAGCAAGCCGTATGGGTTCACTAGGACATATTATCGGTTACGGCATGGGCGCGATCGACCTTCTGGGGCTTTTTGGGACGTCTTTGGGAGATACACAATTCAAGCAGCTTACTGTCATCGCCGCTCTCGGGATGCTTGTCACATCTTCCGTAACCTGTTGGGCGGTGACTGAGCGGGTTCTTGTCACTGTCCGGCCCGATCCTCGTCGTCATTCTGGTCGTTTCAAGGTCGTACGCCAAATCGTCTCGACGCTCATTACTCTACCTCCTCGAATCCGCGCCATCTGCTATGCAGTCTTCTGGTCCTGGATCGGCTGGTTCCCATTCATCATCTACAGCAGCACCTGGGTAGGCGAGACCTACTTCCGCTACGATGTGCCCGTCGACGCCAACGGTTCGAGCGACGCCCTGGGCGACATGGGCCGGATCGGCAGCACCGCCTTGACCGTCTACTCGACCGTGACCTTCATCAGCGCCTGGATCCTGCCGCCCTTCATCCGCGCGCCCGAGGACAACACGTTCACGCACCGGCCACCCGCTAGCATCGCCAACCTCGTCGAGACGGTCAACAAGTACAAACCCGACCTGCTTTCGGCCTGGATCGCCAGCCACCTCATGTTCGCCTTCGCCATGTTTCTGACCCCCTTCGCCGCCTCGTTCCGCTTCGCCACCGTCCTGGTCGCCCTGTGCGGCATCCCCTGGAGCATCGCCATGTGGGCGCCCACCACGTTCCTGGGCGTCGAGGTCAACAAGCTCAGCGGTGCTCCCGACCCCATGTCCCCAGGAGCCGCCACCAGCAACCCTTCCTACAGGAGATTATCCACCAGCAGCATCGAAATGCGCTTCGTCAACGAGCCTGCTGGCGCTAGCATCGGCGCTGTTGAGGACGGCGCCACCGCAGGAAACAGCTCAACCGGCGAGCTGAGCGGTATCTACTTTGGCATTCTCAACATCTACACCACCATCCCGCAGTTCATCGCGACCTTTATGAGCACGATCGTCTTTGCCATCCTGGAGCCGGGCAAGAGCCCGGAGCTGGCGACGGATGCGCACCCTAGCGAGCAGGCCAACACGGACGGTCCGAATGCGATTGCCGTGTGCATGTTTGTTGGGGCTATCAGCTCATTGGTGGCGGCGTATGCTACCTCCAAGATGAGGGATATATGAATTTTGGTTAATCGTTATAGAGACGTGGTCTTGCATTTCTGCACGTACAAAGCTGGGATAGGATCCTACGGATGTCCATGGGCTACTTGACTTATTTTGAATAAGTAGTGTGTTGGGTAATTAGTTTATTGTATAAGAGGACAGGGGAATATTGAGAAAAGAGGCAGATATCACAGGACTTTAATGAGCCTTGCTCACTAGTTCGTGGTTAAGGATAAACGGTGGTTGGCTTACTCGTTCCCTTACGATATGGCGTCTATTAGTCAAGCAATCGAGTAAGGATTCCTCACAGGTATGATATAGGGATGGTGTTTTTGACTTTTGGCTTGTTGGCTACTTGATCCTTAATGTTTTTATCTTTTATCGTTGTATATATTTTTGGTGCTTGAGTTAATTAAATGATTCTCTTTGAGTGTCACTCGCTCACCTACCTGTGATGTTTTCCCCTTCTGCATCTGGTGATGGGCTCACACGGCGGGAGGGACGAATGGACATGTCGAGCTTGTGAGCCTTACTTAAGGCAGATGAACCAACCAGATCATCCACCATTGTAGACCACTGCACTACCCGACAGTACAGGTTGTTGGAAGCTGAGCGTCTTTTGCTCTTGCCTCTTTGAAAACAATGGGGGGTGGGTGTCTTGACAACTGATGAAGACGGGTACGATCATGGTGGTGACCTTGATGCAAGGAGCTAGAGGCAGGCAGGAAGGCGCGTTTCTGGTAGTATTTACACTAGGTGAACCTAAGAAGCTGGGCCAGTCACAGGTTCCTTCCTTGTGCCTACTATGAGAATCAAGGCAAGATCTAATGATATCTCGGCTTGATGACCAACGTGTTAGATTGATAATGATGTGCGTACCTACAAGTAAAGTTCGGAATTCACCAGATGCACCTATTTCACCTTGCAACCCGCTGCCCACCGAGATACAAATATAAACTTCAAAGGACCGAGGCAAAAATAACATGCAAGATGGTATCCGCGGAAACTGAACCAAATGCGAACCAAATGCAAACGTAAACGGAAAAGAGAGAAACAGAGGTATCGTTAACGCGCTAAGGAAAAGGCAATCGAACTGAACCGAATGCTTGATAAAGGATAACACATCGACACGCACGCTTCCCGCGATAAAGATCCATATATGCGTTGGTGAGTTCCTTCCTTCGTGGGAAACACTAGTGACTCCTTCCTTCCATCCCTTAATACGGAAAGAGCGATCCGATGAAGATGAAGGTACCTGTCGTGCCTGACCGGAGGCTTCCTTGCTCTCCTGAAAACACATTCGCGTCTCATCCGAACTAGCCCCAAACACCGCGCGCAATGCTCCTCTTTGCCACTCGTCGGCCCTACCATAAAAATAACACCTGGGATAGTGATGGCGCGGTCGGTCTGACCGTAGACAGTCATCCAGAAGTGCTTATAAAGGTCGTCCATCTCTGATATGATGATGATTCTCCTTTGTCGAGTGCCGAATATGTACCGATGGTCGCTGCTTCCAAAACACTCCTTCCCAGCTTGTGAAGACAAAAAGCTAGCAGAGCTAGTGCTCCACACTATCCTCAGCACAAGTGAAAGCTTGCCATCCTATAATGACGCTTCCGGGTAGTCCATTCCATAGTGTTGCATGAACGTAAGGTAATGTATCCTGCCAGACGCAATCGGTTAATGATGGTGTGAAACAAACCCTCGAATACGCTTCACAGGGTAAACACGGCCTATGTTGTTGACCCTCACGTTCTTTTTGTTTGTTCGTCAACCATGAACTATCGCAGAGGTGCCACAGCCCTCTGCGAATGTCCCATATATCTTCGATCTTGACCCATTGTGGGCTTTTTTGATTAAGCTCAGAAAGGCTCCAACTCAGCCAGTGCCGCGCGCCTTTGAGTCCTCCAAACCACACTATCCCTGATGCGCTTCTCCTCGGTGAACGAAGACCGTGGCCAGTCAGAGTCTCTGCTTCCTCCCAAATGCCGCCCATAATATCGATAGTCCAAGCCTCGCTCGTCAAAATCCTGTGTCATCACCTGGCCCATTCCACATCGCTCTAGCTGCAGAAGACCTCCTCGCGTGGGATCATAGCATAGCACCGTGAGGTCTTGCCCGCTATTCGTGAACGAAACACCGCCGATCTCAGCGAAGACGTCAACTGTCTGCTTGGAACGGAAGGTCTGTGCATCGAGGATATTGATGTAGTCGGCTTCCTCAGCAGCGACGAGCACACGCTTGCCACTGCCAATCGGCGAGAACTGCAGATTCCGGACACCGGCCATTTCGGCACGTATGGTGCATACTGGCGTCGAGGACCCGTTGTTGTCTGTCCAACGGCGGGCGTCCCAGATCTTGATTGCCTTGTCCTGAAAACCTGTGGCAATGGTCCATCCATCGTCTGCCCAGGCACAAGAGAAGCCGTGGTCACGATGGCCGGAGAGCTCCTGAAGGACCTGAGGTTTCCCACCTCCCAGGGTCGACTCGGTCGTGGTGATGAAGACGTTCTTATGGTCTCCAACAGCGACACGCAGGCGACGGTCTGGAGAAACTGCCGTGCAGTTTAGTGGGAAGTCGTAAACTTCGCGGGAAAGCCACTTCTCCGTGGTGATATCCAAGACGCGGAAGACAGCGTCGTTTGACGCGAAGCCAACCAAAGGTCGGTCCGAATTCCGGTCCTGATAGACTTGTGCATGGTTTGTGATGCCGCTTTGGTTGCTGGTAATGATACCCTCGTGGCAGGCTGATGACTCTGTTTCGTCAGAGTCCAGATGGCGTAGTGTATACTCCCCATTGAAGCTACCAGCTATCAGGGCGCCGTGGCCAGCGGCCATCGTGGAAACATGTGAGCCCTGGGCATCGCCGAGCTTCATTACTATCCGGGTTTTCCCCGAGACCGGGTTGAATTGGTGTACAGCGCCGGTCCCGGGATAAAAGACCTTAGTACGTGAGGTAGTCGCCAAGATGTTTCGTAGCTGAAAGTGCGACAAGTTGATATTGGACTTGAAATCCATACGCTTGAATCGGAAGAAACTATCGGTGCATGGTAAGCTAATATCGGGACAGTTTTCCTGTGATACTAGTGAGTATATATATATTCAAGCAGGGGCAGAAGTCGAAAGCTTGTTAGACTCACATCCCATCTATCAGAATCTGGCACGTTGACATAGTTCCGATAGGTCAGGAGTCGACGTTGCCGTGCCTCCTGCCTGGTCACCCCTAGTTCTTCCCAATTTACCCCTTGAAAGTCACATTGGTCCCCACCAAGATCTGTGTAGCGCGTCTGTGAAAGCTTCTGGGCAGCGAGGTCCGCAATCCTGCTGTGCCATGGATAGGGACCCCTAGGCAGATGCACTCCCTGTCCTCGAGGATCTGGACGGGCCCAGTGATACAAGAATCCGGTCAGGCAGTAGTTGATTGGACCAAGACTGGTCATGTTGTGGAAATTGGGACCGTGAGTTGGGTGAGGAAAGGTATCAAGCAACGTTGTAGGCGAAACTTGGGGATGCACCGTATTGATGATACTGTTTATCACCTGTGCCTGTGACGCGGTCGTCGTAGGCGGCCAGCCTTGGCCAGGTGCTGCCAGCATTTGGTTGACTAAGCCCAGGGTGAAGGGTGTGAAAGGAGCAGGAGGAGCAGGAGGGTACTGTGAGAACTGCTCTTCGTCCGATAAAGAGGAGGTCATGCTAACGGAGTCCTCATTGTCGGGCTCCATGCTCAACTCATATGGAAAGCCATGCTCGCCACCTGAGTCTGAAACATCGGTATCCATGTCGTTAGTGAGTAAGTTGGCCACTTGTAAATAGTTCACCAAGGGAGCACCCGCATCATCAGACATGTCGACGTCGTCGGAAATATAACCGTCCATGACAGTGTAGTAGGAGGGCTGCGGATGGTGACCCAGCATTTGATCGGCACTCAGATAGTGATGACCATAGAATAGGCTCTCATTTTCGCCCTCGCCGCCGTCGTCGTGATCTTCCATTTCTTGTTCCCCTTGTCCGTCTTGCTGTTGGTGCTCCTCATCCTCGACGTCTTCGTAATCGCTACCGCTCTCAGACACGTGGTTGTGTGGTTGGCTGAATACTTGAGCGCTCGCCATGTGGTACTGGTAGTTTACCCCATCCGCCTCGTCCGGGATGGTGGACATGGGGATGGTAGTCGGCCAGCTAGACCCGGCGACGGCCGAGTTTCCGGTGGGCATATCGGTAAAGGCGCCAGTACCGTGAATAGCATGGGATACGTGTGATCGATTACCGTTCCGCATCTTTGTGTCGCGCATAGCGACAGCTTGGTGGGTAAGGCGGGAGTCCTTCAGATAGAGTTGTGTATAATGGACAGGTCGTCAATATATGGGGCGCATCGGGCGTGGTCGCGACTGAGGGGCAGGCGCACTAGCACAGTGGATTGGCCGGGTGCGTCGAAGTCATGGAAGTCGCGCACTTTTACTCTGCATGCCAGTTCAGCTTCAGCCGCTGTTTGGCTGGTAATCAGAGAGTGCAGCTCCCGTCACTGGCAAGTCGAACGAAGGTTGGCTCGGCTGGTTGGGCCCGGATCGGGGGCAGAAGGGTGACGGCTGGGCTCGTCAAGTCCCGTGCCTCTCGGAGCGACGAACGGGGATTCGATGGGATGGAAACTGGGTTGTCGTCTAAACTTTCGTTTCTGTAAGCCGACTGAAGCCCGCTAGATGGAATTTCCAAAAAGCGTCTGTCCCAGTGCTCGTTCGGTTCATGGAAGAGTCACGCCCATCTTACTTGTCGGACTTTGTTTCTTTGTTGGGCAAGCAGCCAGTGTGCGGGCGGTTCAGAAAGGAAGGCGGTGGTGTACAGGTGGTTACTAAGAGCAGACAGTGGAGGTGGTGCTGCAGTGCCCTCAGTGGCCGACCAACGACGGCCCAAACCGACGGGAGCGATCTTGGCCGGCTTGCCTTTTCGCTGAGCGAATGCCACTGCACAATGCGCAACTGGACGTCTTGAACCTTGGTTACCCTGCTTTGGGATGCTGACGAGCGGGCGCCGGCTCTCTGGTAAGCTCATCAAGGACCCCAAGTCGGGGAAGAGAGACGGGCCAGGTCTGATGTTTGATTGGACTCGAATAACCAAGGTAGACTTGGGACGGGACCCACTGTTCACAGGCCTTCTCTAGTTTCCGATCGACTCGTATTCATGTTCTAGATGTCACTGCGCTTTTGCGAGCGGATAGGGCGCTTATCGACGGCTACTTGAAGCCATCTCAATAGTGATTGACGGCAGTGATAGTTGTGTCTTCAAGTAGCCGGTTGATGCCTGTACCTAGATGGGAGAAGAGGTGTTAAGGATCCGATGCTATAGAGAATCCCAACCTGACCCCCAACCGAGTTGGAGCCTGAAGAGAAACCGAAGAGACCAGACAGGCCTGCCGAGCAGCCACCTCACCACAGCGACCGCAGCTTTCCCAGCTGATGAGGTGTGTCATAAAATCCTCACAGTGCGAAACAACCAGTGTCTCTCACTTCCACTTGACAAGCAAACTGTTGTCCACTGACACCGAGAACATGAACCCGAGATAGATGCAGCTGCCATTCCGACTTGAGAGAGAGCCAACCGACTCATCTCATCTCAGGAAGGTCCTTGTGAACTTTGAATGAAAAAGGTACGCATGAGTCTTGGGAGTCAGTGTCGTCTTGACTGAACATGACTAAACCGGGAGAGAGTGGGAGAAAAAAAAAAAAAAAAAAAAAAAAGGTAGCGTGGCGGCAAGCGGGAGGTCTGATTCGGGTTCGGCTCTCGTTTCTTCAACAAATGGAAAGCATCTGCAATGGTGCAGTTGGGGTGCAGTTGGATCATCCAATGCGAATATGCGATGCAAAGTATACATGACAGCAGCAGCTTGTGAGAACTGAATGCGGGCTCGCGGGGCGGGCGGGATAACGGAACCGTCCCAGGATGAAGTCAGTTGACAAAGATCCCGTCATCCTTGTAGCCCGCCCGTCCTGTATTCTCTATTATTGCACTATTAAGAAGGAACACCTTTAAGCACAGCTATCACTAACAGTGGCAGGTGTAAGCGATACTGGGAACCCACCTGCTGCATCGGAATGAATCCTCAAATGGCTTCAGCGTCTGGGTCTGTGCACCGTCCGTTCCCTCGCTCGATACAACACCACCATGGTACCATCCAGACAAGCACACCAGACAAGTTCCGGATTTATGGAAAACGGAAGCACGGGAGACTTGGTGAGTGTGGGGAACAGAGAGGGCGAAGGGTAAGGTAGGTTGGCAGGTCGGTTGGCAGGTCGCTCGCTTCACTGCCAAAGTCAGTCACCACATCATCCTCGGCCGTCCTCTCTCTCCCCGGCTCTTTTCAACCATGCGAGACACTTCCACGCTGGGATTACTTCAACAGCCGCACCTAGCGACGAGCCGTCTGCTACCCCATCAGGCTGCCCTTTGCCGCTCGGCACAGGTATATATCTCACTGGCTGAAGATTAGATCATGTAGGCGAGGGCATGCAAAAGAATTACCACGCGCGGGGGGGGCATCCCCACGCACACGACCAAAGAATATGGAAGAGACACTGCGAATTCTTGGAATCTCACAACGACGGAAGGCCTCGGCACATGAAATATGATATTCCCAGCATCGCCAAGCTCGGCGGGAAATACCTCATAACTTACCAATAATGGCTTTTCACATTAAGGACATCTCAGCTTTCGATCCTATACCTCAACCGGATAAAAGAGTCATGAATGTGATACATCGCCTTAAAAGACCATTGAAGCTCGCCCTGCTTACCTTCGCCGGTCCATATTCTTTTCCCGGTCTGTATCGTCTCTCTGAAATATAACCCTCTGTGCCTCTATATACCTACTACTTACTATCCGCATCCGCTTACCACTCTTCCAACTTGGCCCCTCACCTTCATCCTCGCTTTTATACCCCCGTCCCCCCCCACATTATTACCTGGGTTTTATACATCATGTTGCCTGCCATAACCAGCTTCACTCGGCACAGGTCACACAAGAACTGGCGTCAGTCAGACAGTTGATTCATCCATCCCCTTCGTACATAATCACCTTCCTCCATCCTTACACCCCTCCACGGTTGACTAGCCAAAGATATCTGACCTGACAAAGACGGTCGACACCCTTCTGTTATCCCTCACTTCCTCCTAGATGTGAGTTATCATCGACTATCCACCATCATGAGAGAGATTCTCATCCGCTTTGAATCTTGCCGTCCAAAAACGCGGCTGCAAAGAAAGGCAGATGATATTGTTAGATGTCTGCACCATACGATCGAACTTCACAGTCCACCACCCATCCTGTAATCGCGCAATCCGGGATCCGATTTCAAGGGGAAAAAAGAATGGGGCCATTGTTCGCTTGGCTATGTAGCCTGACCTACCACTTGCCGTACGTTGTACTTGCCCCTGTCTGCCTTCGGATAGCTACATGTATTATGGAAAACGTACATGTTGGTTTGTGTACAGTGGCGCTTTTCTGTGCTCGTGCTTGCTTTGGCTGCTCTGAGGTGCGGTGCAATGCGGCGATGTTCGGAGGTGATTTATTGTGACTAGACTGCCGACCAACTCGATGGATGATCGAGGGGAGAGAGGAATAAAAAAAAAAAAAAAGGCAGACCAAAAAAGGAAGTATTCTTTTCCACATAACAATGATGTCTAAGAGTTTAACCCTATTAACAAAACCCGCCTGCCAAAACCCATCAACGAACCACCAAACTGCCACATTAATACCTTATTCGCCTTGTCCATGATGATGAATATGAAAAGAAACAGAGGGCTGGTGGTTCAATACTTCATCCCATTCCTTCTTTTTCCAACAATCACCGAACCTCCTGACAAAGTTCTTAGTACTTTAACCACAACTCCAACACAACACAATAACACCACATCAAAACTTAAGCATCCGAAAAGTAGTCATCAAAGTGTCTCCCCTGCTCGTGGCCCCTGGGCTGACTGCTCCAGCCATTACTGCCCCCTACTCCGGACATGACGTTGTCCCTCGAGCCAGCCCAGTATGTGCTCCGGACGCGCCTGTCGCGCTCAAACTCGGCCCAGCGCTTCATGGTGATCATGCTGCTATCAAACTCTCCCTCGGCTTCGCCGTGGCCACCCTTGCTTGCCTTTTCGCCGGCCGTCTTGCGCGTCTCGCCCCACGAGAAGTCGTCGAACTTCCAGAAGGCGTATGTGGGCAGAATAAAGTTCCACACGGGCAGGGAGAGCAGGTAGATGAACATCCAGACGACGTAGGACCAGCTGTGGGCGGTGACAACGACGAGGACGGCTGGGAGACCGAGGATGAGACCAAGGAGGACGAGCGGGATAATTTGTGGCGGGGAGTGGATGATCGAGATGATGACTATTTATCACATGTTTGTACTTAGTCGTCCAAAAAGGGAAGTAAAAAAAATCAGGGGCGGTGGCTACTCACCAACATAGAAAGTAAAGCCGATGGCGGCAGGCAACACGAGGGTACCAACCAACTCGATACCGACAACGAACTGCATACTGAAACAGAAGGTACCGCAAAGATCGCGCACGAGAACAAGCTCCATCAGGTTGTGAATCGTCGAGTTGATCCATCTGCGGCGCTGCGAGAGCAACACCATGAACTCCTCGGGGACGGTGGTCTTGCAAACGGCCTGGGGCACAAACACCTGCTTACGCTTGGGGAACGTGCGCAGCATGAGTGTACTGAGGTAACGATCCTCACCAAGGAGCAAGAGGTTCTTCTTGTGCAGGGTATCGACAACGTTCTCAGAGTAATGTTCGACGACGTCGGGGTTGGCCAGGATAGGGACCCAGTAGTTCTGGCCGCCCTTGGGCGCCTTGATGCGGTACATGCAGAAACATCCGGGAAGACAGGTGACACCACCAAAGACGGACTCGAAAGCCTTGGCGAGATGATGAGAGACGAAGTATTCAAACACCTGGATGGCGGAAACCCAGCTTGCTCGCTTGTTGGCAATCTTGGTCTCGCCACAAAGACCCATGATTTCAGGATCCTTGACCATCGCTGAGATCATGTGCGTGAGACTGTCGGGGAAGACCTTGGTATCGGCGTCAACCATGAGCACGATTTCGTAGAAGTCGGGAGAAATGCCCGTGATCTTCCACATGCCATTGAACATCTCATACTCCAACTCGGTCATACGCTCGTCGAACATCACCTTCTGGAGGAAGGACATGAGAATGATCTGACTGTCACGCTTGCCACGGTTTCCAGGCTTCGACTTGGAGGCTTCAGCAGGAGTACCGCACTTCACCACGCACATCATAGGAACACGCTGTTGCTTCTCCAGAGGAATGGCAGAGTTAGTGCCATAATCGTAGAAGCCGGCGTAGACCTTGGCCATGTTATGGCGCTTGGAACCAGTTGCAACCGCAACATAAGAGAATGGCTCAACATCGTCGGGGTGAATCGTGTGGTCCTTCATCATGCTGAGAATGATATCGGGGGTCGACTGTGTCTCTCCGTGGCCCTTGATCATACCATCGCAAATAACGAGGATGACCTTGTGACTGTTGGGGTAGTCCGTCATAGCAATCGAGTCCAGAGTGGTACGAACACCCATCTCACCCTCGGAGTAAGCTGTGACAAGGCAGATGGTATGAGCCAGCGGGAAGCCGAACGGCATCCAGTCGGAAGGCGGTTGAGGAACGACAGCTTCGTGAATGAAACCGGCAGGACCTGGGCCATCTGCGGGACTGCTGCTTGATGCGTAAGGGTCGGATTTGAGGAATTCTGATCGACTCTCGTTCCCTTGGCCGTACATCGCTCCTGGATGGAGCAGTTGGCCAGCGGCGTTCTGGCTTGCCATAGTTGTTGGAAGTCCGGACTTCCTATTGCCGCGCTCATTGCCGTAGACGGTAGAGAAACGAGAGTGGGTGGGCAAGAAAGCACTGCTGCGCTTGCTTTGGCGATCTGAGCTTCCAGCGACACTACTACCAATGTCTCCTGGGAACCTTGGGGGAGCCCTGTAAATGTCTTCAGTCCAGTCTTCAATCTGGCGGTTTCGCTTCCGCTGGTCAGACGTCTGGGAGGTCTTAGCAGCCGCATACGTCTTGCTGATGAACCATTGGAAGATCAAGGCCAGAACGAATCTGGCGAGGACGACTGCAAGAATAAGGACGAGGGACACGTAGAGAACGACCTTGGATGCAATGCAGCCGACTGTCTCGGTATCCACCGAACCGACCTTGATGATCTCCTCGAAACACTCGGCAATCTGCTTGTCTTTGCTCGACTGGAAGGCATGGGTAATATCGCGTCCGCGAATAGCCTGGTTGCCAGCAGTGTTCTTATCCCTCAACTCCTTGAAGCGGTTGGGAATCGTGACTTGAGTGTCGTTGAACCAGTGAAGCAGATCGAGGTCGAGAACATGGCCAGAGTAAACAACTAGGTTTCGAGAGCTGTTCTTGATATCGTCCCACGTAAAGTAGACATCGGCGGCGTCCTTAAGGCCTAGATAGAAAGAGTCTCTGGCGGTTTGGGTTGTGTGGCAGGCATAGCCCAGGTAGTAAGGTATCGTGGTGTTAGGCTTGGATGAACCATCTTGGTTGAACGTGGTACAAGGGAAGTACCACGCCAGATTGCCGCTCTTATCGCTTGGCACATCGGACTTCTCTTGCTTGGTGATAAGACCCTTGCACTTGCCGTTGACGTTCTGGAACAGGAAACTGCCGTCCTGTCCACCGTAACGCGTAGGCAAGTCATAGATAATGTTGGCACCCAAACCGTCCAGGCGGCGAGGGATACCCTCAGCCGGAGGATGGTGAGATTTGGTGAGATCATATGCGGATCCGTGGAAGATCATGTATCCAGGCCCAACCTCATTGATGCGCAACCGGAGCGGAGGTGTACCGCAAACCACCTGGGTAAAGCCGAAAGTGATGAAACCGACAAAGCCCATGATGAGCAGAATAATGCTGATCAGACCCATCTTCTCTCTCCACGCCCTCTGTTGAGCCTTTTCGGGCATGCCGAAACACTTGAGGACAAAGCCAGGGCACCAGAAGGTGACGAATCCGCAGTAGACGTTCCAAAAGCTCGGGGGTGGAAGTCCTCCGGGCTTTGCGCGCTTTCCCTTTGAATCCTTGACGATCTTGCCATGTCTCATGGTATCCGATTTCCGCCGACGTCGTCTCTCATCGCCGGACTTTTCAGTTTCGATAACCCGGGTTTTCGTTGAGTGGTTTCTCCTTGGGGGGGACTCCTCGGAAATATCTTCGTCGTTCCTCGAGCCAGTTCCCGATACGTCGTCCGTCACTCCTTCCAGATCCTCGTATATCGGGTCGTTTCCGGTTGAAGACGGCAGGGTGTTCATGTTGGCCGCATGTTTTCGGTAGTGATAGTTGGGATGGTCTTTTCCAATCCTGTTGCGTTCCGGTCGAATCAAACTCCTCTTCCGCTGAGGCACGCCGGATGCATGTCCGGGCTCGGGGGACGGCGACAAATGGTCCCTTTCGACATTGGGGTTCGGAGACGGGAGGGTTTCTGGAAATGAAGATACCGATGGTACACGTTGTCGCTGGCTTGGTCGTGGGGCATATCCGGCCTCGACATCGGCGGGTGGTGGTCGACTGCGGCGCGAACCGCTTTGCCGGTAGCTGCGTCGCTCCTCATACGAAGGCGACGCCCCCGGCCTCGGAGGAAGAGACATGATGCTACTATATGAAGCGGGACGGTTAGCGAGCCCAGAATCTGATGGAAGACCGAAGAATCGCTGGTATGTTTGGTAGAGACGTGGGAGAGCCAACGTCACTTGTCGCGTCGCAACTGGGAAGCAGTCGGTCGGCGCAGGGAATGGCGAGACGAAGTCTCCGCCAAGAGAGACGAAGTGAGGATTGTCTTTTTGCACGAATCAGGCTGTACCAAATAGTAGCATATTGAATAGAAGATGAGTTATGAAGAAAATCTACTTACAAATCTTGTGAACGAGAGGCGGCTCGTCCCAGTTCCAATTGTTTGCAATGCGGAACCGACGAGGTTGGAATACTGGGCTGCCCTGGCAGGCCTAAAAGCAGAGTTGACGGTGTTTCTCAGGAGACGGGAAGGCCAGAAGGGCAGGCGCTCTTTCAGGCACCCAATTAGACCAATGATATGCGGCCGTCTTGTTGGCTGTTTCCCAGAGCCAAGGAAGAGAAACCCGACGACCTGAACCTGGAATTGGCAATCAGCTTGCGCGCTAACCTCGCCCAGCCCGCTCGTTTTTGTGTTTTTCGGTCCCTTTTTCAATCCAGATCCCTCGATTCCACTCTCCTCTCCCAGGTACCCTCCCTCCTCTCCAACACTTTACCGCGCCAGCGCGTGGCCATGAAAGCTCACACAGCCCAGCTTGCAATTGTCGCCCTGGAAAAAGTCTTTGATGTTCGGTTCTGCAGAGCGGACCGTTCCAGCGTGATGGTCCCTGCCCTGACAAGCTGCCGGGCGTCTTCTCTTAGTGCTTGCGTCAGGTGCCAGGGAACACTGGAGACGGCGGGAAGCAGGCAGGGTCGATGCCAAGCGCCGATTTACAGGTACTTGTTTAGGTCATGCAGTAGCTGGACATGTCAATATGCAGGACAGGGACAGAAACGTGGAGGATGAGGCCGACGACAGATGTTTCAACAGTCATTATCAGGAAAGTATGGAAAACATCATCTCAGCAACAGTGACGGGAGCTGTTGAACAAAACCCAACAAGAGAGAGTTGTGAAGAGCTTCTGAAACCGGTCTGGAATGCAAACCACCAAAATGCGCAAGAACGCCTCCGCTGTGCCTGTTGGGATGCAGCTCTGAACCGGGATGGTAGTGGGAACCCCAAGTGGCCTAGTTTCGTTCTAGACCAAAGCGCAAGAGAGATTGGATGAGGGGTTGCAATCCAGGAACAGGTTAACAGGTTACGAACGGCACGGCAAAGGACAGTTTTGAAACGACAATGACGATATGTACATCTTGATACGGGTTGTTGAAGCAATGCCGTGCCGTTGGCATGACTTTGTTTCAAGGTGAAGAGAAACTTCCGAGTGGGTTGTTTGGCTGGCTCAGCTTCTCACAGGCAGTTCCGTTCCAATTGCCTGTTTGTTTCGTCTGATGATCTGCCACAAGTGCAGTCAGTGGCTTCGCTTTGGGCGATCTGCGCTCCGCTCTCTCCCGACTCCAGAGTGGAATCCCCGCCGCCGGTGAATGACACGGTGCGCTTCTGGAATTTCACGGAACACCCCACTGTATGCATGCCTCTCCCTTCATCGATCAATATGTGACGGAAATCAATGCTTAGGCCACGGGACGCATCAATTCATTTCATCTCTCAATTGCTTGCCATCGTGAACTACTGTGGTCTGACTCTAGTCTTGGGGAGACGTTGAAATTAAGTCCGGCGGTGGATTGAGCGGCTGCACCGCGCTCAAATGCTGGCGCCGACTGCCCTCACTCAACAGATACTCTTGATTTGATTAAAAGAGCTTGTGAAAAGCTCCGGTGGTCTTCCGGCGACGGAGTGCTCGGCCGGACTTGAGCTCCAGCTGCGGCTGGGAATCATTGCCGGGGCGCAAAGAGTGAGTGAGCACAGCCCGGGTCCACACTCACCCCACGATCCGTGATATCCTCGGGAATGCCCGTTGACTTCAATTTCCGATTAACTTCCATGACAGTTTGTGTCTTTCCGGAGGCGGTCTCCCAAAGTGCAAAAATGTGGCTTCGACACAAATGTGCATAAAGAATATGTGCATCAACAAGCAGAGCCGGGCATGATATTCTCCGTCATGGATGTCGGGATAACGCGGGGCACGTCCATCCCGGGTCCATAGCGTTGGTTCCTCCTCGAGCTACTGTCGATGAGCACTGATGAGTTCCGTGATTCACGCAAGACACTCCCCCTTTTATTTCAATATCAGTCATTTCTTCCCCTCTGAACGGTGAACAACAAGATGGATGGCATGAGGTCCCATATCCGGTGTGTCCCCCTCCCTTCCTCAATTTACGATAATTTGAGCCCAGTCCTTCACGACAGGCGGGGTCACCTCATTTTCGGTGATTTTTCATCGAATGAGGCCGTCCGGAGCGTCAATCTCGCTTTGCGTCCCCACTGTAAGGCACTGGACTTTGGACCCTGTAATCCATAATCGATGAACTCCATGAACCCCCGTCACGCAGCCGTGATACCCACGTTTTCCCCCGGCTTGACTGTGTAAAACCGCCGGGGACCGGGGAAAGTCCACGGAGACCCCAGTGCGTTGAACGGAGCGCCGATATCCTTTTTTATCATTCTCCACTCCTTTTGATAGATGTCACGTCCATATGCGGCGGTCGAATTTTTTTGAGATGACCGCTCGCTCGGCGTGTTTTGTATAGTATTGCTCTTAAGATTTTCGTTGTGTGGTTGAAATTCTTGGATGGATGAGATGGATCAACTCTTGGTGGCGATCCCCAGATATTCCAACATCTCCAGCCGTGCGAGATGGTCAAGACCTCACACAATCCCCACGGGGTCGATATTACAGTACCAAAGATCTTCTTCAGTCAGTTTGATCGCTGGTCAAAGCCATCGCCTTGTCCAACCCCATCCCAGGTGGCCAGAGTACTGTAGGTGTTTACTGCGGAAACCTTCAGTCTATCGGCCCGGGCCCGGGTGTAACAACTGCAGAGGAAGTTGGTAACCGCCTTTCGGGACGCCTTCTTCGCGACACCAACGAACCAACAAATGTTTCGAAGTATCTGCAGAGCCTGGAATTTGGTTTACGACAAGGCAAGGTCAAAGCGAAAAGCGCCGTGGAGCCGAAAGCGCCGTGAAGCCGAAAACGCTGCCGCACGGCACCCCTATCCGTCCTCACGATGCAAGTGAACGAACGTGTGCTTGGCTTAGTTCTAGCGCTTAAAATGCTGACAAAATAAAACATTAGTAGTGTAACATGGACTCTTCGCCTCCTGAAAGCCCTTCCAGATACGTGCCACCCTCATGTCGAAAGAAGCCCTTCCGCGAGCGATAGTATTAGTGTAAATTTTGAAGAGCTGATAATGCTTTCTTTTTGTCCATTCGTTGTCTTTGAGCGTGCATTATACATATTGAAATATTAACAACCAATGTCATGAAAGAAGGGGTTTGTGTAGGACCAAATAGTTGCCTAATATTGTGATTGGATCACGCCCTTTCTCAATTCCCTAAAAAGGCAAGCCGTCAGCTTCGTATTGCGCGGGATGGGGCGTCAAAGTGATGGTGGTCACGCTGACCTTGACACCATCCATCGATACGAAGTTGCGCTGACTGCGGGTGAACGATGCAACAAAAGAGAAGTCCTCTCATTGTTCACACAAGCCGCATTTCATTCAATTTTAAGCTAGGGTTTTTTTTTCTCACCGTCTCTGCTGGAGCACATTTCTACCCGATGTCGTTGGCGAGATCAGAGGAGCGCTACTCGTCAGGGCTAGAAACGGACCCAGACGAGTAACACCTCCAGTCCGGCATTCGACAATCCATGGGGTTTCTTTTGTGATATCCTCCCCGGTCTTCCGTTGGATTATGTGTAGAAAACATGTACCATTGTACAGAAAATTTCATGATACTCATTTATACCAAGCTCGGAAGAACGGACAAACGGGACGATGTCCCAAGGCCATGGAGGAGGCGCGGGGGTGCTACAAAGCCCGGGTTCGTGAACGCTAACCCCGCCGTCCTCGTTCAGCGGCAGAAGATCGCTCGGCTTGTTGGGTTGCGGTCAATGTACTGGCAGTGATGTCCCACCCAAAAGTGGAAAAACGCCTATTCTCACCAGCCCTGAGCAGCAGCTAGAGCAGCCAAACGGCCCTTATTGTCAGCACCAACCCATCAGATATCTCGAGATTTTGTGAGAACCAATGATTATGGAAATCCGTACGGGGACCTTTAAGCCCCGCGACCCGGCCGTCTGGCTCCTGTATGAAGTTTGTGTAACGGGGCACTCCGCACAGTAGCAATTATGGGCTAGAGACCGAGAACATGAAAAGTCTCTGTTGCAGAAAGCAAGCCGCGGGATGATAAAAGCTTATACGCCAGGATGCTTGTTGCCCTCTTAAACATCAGACGTGCAACAGTCCAATATTGGTTTGTTTGTTAGCTGGGGACCTCTAATCAATCTTCTTAGGTATATATAACTAATCCACTTCGTTCTATAATGAAAGCGTGATCCTACTTTGTATATGCCCTACTGAATTCTCTCATTAAATTTTGTCCTTGTGAGGTTCGGGACACATTGTGATGGATTTCATTCGGTATGCTAAGAGTACCAAGCTAACAAACAACCCAGAATTAGATTGTATAGGCCATTATAGCGCCTTGCCGTAACAGCTGTTTGGTCATTGGAAAGTGTCTAGCTCTGGCGCTGTAGGATCGTTGGAGTATGCCATGTCTGACCAATGCAGATGCGGAATATTCCCAGCGTGCTCGCGAGGCTGCATGGAGCTGAACGACATCCTACGACATTTTGCTGATCTAAGGGCTTGACCACAGGTGTATGAATTTGCAAATCGGCATGCTGTGCTCAAAGAGGTATGTCTGGCGGGTAACGTGTGCTATTGTGGGCCGGGCAATGGAGGTCGCCTTTTGTCTCTCCTGTCCCAGCTTGACGGTAACCTTTGACGTACTACGAAGCCATCGTCACCTGGGATATTATTAGCCATCACTGTTAGAGCATCGCTTATTTTGCCCCACGGTGCCTAACCTTCAGTGCACCAGCCCAGCTACGGCGCAGGCAGCGTAGCACTTCCCAAGGAGATGATACTTTCACTTTCACGAGCTTGTTTTTCTGCCAAGGTGGTTTTGCATTCTTTGTTGAATCTTGATGTGTGCCTATGCTTCAGGAACTCATCTTCACTTGGCGATACGATGTTGGCTGTGCCGCCAGCCTTGTCACTGGTGCGATACCTGCCTATTGAGGCTTGGACAGTCCTCACAGCTGAAGACTGAAATTGACTCCTCTGCTGCCCAAGTCGTCCAGGTCCAGAGTCACTCAGCCGCCGTCTTGTCTCGGAATCGAGTAGCCAGAGGCAGCCAGGGAGACGCCAAGGGTCTGCCGATGCCACAAAGCGTTCTTGGTATGTGTAGGCGATATAGGTAGTTCACAAGGGTCGTCTGTAGTCATCCTGAGATGCTGAGGGGCGAGGAAAAGGCCAATGGAGGGGAGATTTGAGGAGAAGGAATGGTGTGATCCAGACCGAAGCAGAGACTGCTATCGTCATTTGTCATTCCTGGATTCAGACAGGATATGGAAGGTGAAGGCGTGGTGGAATGGATGGCAGTTTCATGTGCATTTCCTGTTTGTTCTTGCCTTTCAGATCTTGCCAGTTGCCATGGCCTTGGAAAGAGGGGCCGGGGTCATCATGGGCATCGGTAGTTGCTGCTAATAACACATTGTTCCAATTCACAGGGGAAGGGGCAATTTCTTAGACGATGAGGTAAGGAAGGGGTGCATAAGTCAAGGTACATACAATACATACCTCTACTCTTGATGAGTTTTCAAGGAGCGAGTAATTAAACGCAAGCACATCGCCCTGAAAAGTAGAATAACTTCAACTGACTAGAAGACGACCGAAGTTTGGTGGTCCCGAAAAGGCGTCCGGGTGCCTCGTGCTTGAAGCAAGCGAGGGCATTCGTTGGATCTTGACAGAGGTGAAGTACCATTTTCCACTTCTGCCGCGGGCCCTTCTGGGTAGGCAGGTAGGTGATCCCGTAATCCTGCAACGCACCAGCCCGCCGTGTCCCGACCAGCCAGCCAGCCCATTGTTCCACCTCTCAGGTTTTGGATGCGGAAAGCAAAGGGGGGATGGAACAGGAGAAGAAGGGAGAACAAGAGGCATGGATGCGCGTAACCAGGGCAGCGAATGTATGTGCGAGCAGATATGTGTGTATAGGCCGTTTACAGTGAGTAACAAAAGTTACTCTGTTCATACTAGCTCGGAATGAATTGATGTAATGTACCTAATGGGGAGTGAAAGTTCGGGTGCCTGTTCGCCCGCCCGTATTCACGTCAACATTGCACCAGTCTGTCCCTGCAGGGCCACCCCAGGTCGTGACCACCACCCAGCACCCACAAATACATACTCCCACACTGGGCACAGCGCAGGTGGTCGGACGATGCGGAGCTTCCCCTCTGCCCTGGATTGGCTCGTTCAATGTTTCTGGCAACCGAACGCCGATCTCGTCTCCGTGGACTCTTTCAGTGTTCGGCGGCGCTGTGTGCTGCTCTCCCGTTCTGTGACTGCATTGTGTTTTTTTTAGTTCAACCGTCAACCCCAACATCAGTCCACTGCATCACTGCCTGCTCCAACTGCAAAGACCGAAGAGGAAAACCACCGAAGAGCATCCACCACGGCCACCACGATACATGACGCCTGGACCTCCAGCCTCACAAACGTCTCGCCTCCGGTCTCCGCCGTTCTGGATGTTGAGTTGACTGGCGGTATGGGACTTTGGCCTATTTTACACTACCCATACATGTCCATAGTTTCTTTGCTTTGACCGCCCTGGCTTAATTTCTTGTTACGTAGGCACAATTAATTCCCTTGGGTCTTTTCAACTTAACCACTTGCAACCGAACCGACAAGACATCCACGCTCGCTGAGGTGACCTTCTGTCATCGTCGCCCTGAGCTTCTTGCCAACCCTGTCGCTCGCTACAACATTCACTTCCCAATTTCGTGTGTCAGTGTGTACGTACATCCGAGGCAAGCTCAAGAGGTTCTTCAAAGGCTCACACAAGCTTTCAAAGGCAACAGTTCACGACACGCATCAGCCGGGAAAAGCTGTTCGTTTTATTGCCCGAAAGATCACCCAGTCGCCCTCTCCACAATTCACGAGTCCTCCTCCACCCACGCGATCACCAAATACTTAGTACGATCATCCTCACGCGGCCACGGCCCCCCGTCCTCCCCGTCCCCCTGTCGGCTGTCTGCGCGTACTCAGCTCCCTGGGCTCTCGTCTATTGCGAATTAGCACTTCTCCAGCCGTCCCCACTTGGCTTTCTTGTCTGTAACGGGATCCTGCCCGTCAACACCCACCGGCGCCCTCCCAGTCCTTGCGACTTCGATCTGCTACAGCGCCTTTTTGGTTTTGGAGAGGGGAAGTCAACTACAACAACAGCGCATAATCTCCATCCCTACATACCACAGCTTTAGCCTGACGGCTGCGAGATTCAAGTACGGCATATGCTTGCGACTGCAGCAAGTGGAAGGTGACAGCGAATTCAACAAGGACGGAAGCAGAGAGAAGAGTCTGACAGGCTGCAGCTGTCTGCAGGCATTGCGACTACATACGACTTGATAGTTGACTACCTACTGTACCAGGCAACCTTGATACCCCCCCCCCCCCCCGCCGCCGCCTGTCATGGCGGCTGTCTCTACATCACCGGCTGCATCGCCGACCTCAACAGCCACCAGCCCTCGTAGGAAACCTGTTCCTACGACAGGCTTGCCCGCCATTGCCTCTATTGAGCGCCTCGAATGGAATGAAAATGCGCCTCCTCTTCCCGGTGTCTCTCTGGCCGAATCCCCTCGGATCCGTCAGTCGCCTAACTCGCCCGTGAAGGTCAACTTCCAACCCGACAACTGGGCTCAACCGTCCAACGCCAATATCGAAACAGACCGGTCGTATGACGGCTTACAGCCGGTCCCGGGCGTCCTCGATCGTGTCCAGCCCGCGACCCCAGATGCCCCGACTCCTCCGCCCCATACCCCATTACACGAACAGCCGAGGCAGGAGACATCTAGCTATCCGGAGGGTCCGAGATCGCAGTCAGCATGGCAGGAGTCTGCAAAGCCATTGCCGGGGCTAGAACTGCCCAGCGTGGCGAGGTTGAAGCAAGAAGCCTCTGGCCAGGACGATCTCCCATCCGATTCCTCGCGAGCGAGCCACGGAAGAGTCACCAATCGTCGAAGCCGAGAGTCCGACACCACCGTTAGCACGTCTAAGCAACCTAACTCGAACGGTTCGTCGGCGGCAACCAGCGCGAGTTCGGTGTCTGGCGTCATTGAGGCTTCCGATTGTCCAGACAACTCTGGCGATGTCTCTCTTGAGAGCTCCATCCTCGAGGATGGCCCTGCTCGGGCGGAACAGGTGCCCCAGCTCGCCTACCATCATTCTGCTTTCCTGCCACGGCCGGCTAGCATAGCTGTAGATCAGGACCCAAGAGCTCGGTCAAACTCTAGCCTGGTTGATACCGGTGGTGCCATCAACCGTCACTTGACGCCCAACTCTTTCAACAGGCGAAGCTCAGTGCCACGTCCGCAATCTTCATATTCGGTGTACTCGGACTTTGGGTCGCGGGGGCACTCCCCTGGTCTACAAAACCGAGCACCATCCGCAAACTCGCGAAACTCGCCTGATAACCGACCACAATCTTTCGCTGAGCTTTTGAACGTTCCATATCCCCAACCGGCGCCGGCACCCCTCACACTGGACAACTCCCAGTTACGCAGTGCAGTTGGCAACAATGCTTCCCTTCTTAGTGCCCAGAAGACGTTGGAGATGTACAGGCAGAATGTCAAGAAAACCACTGACTTGTCTACTCAGTATTCCTTCGCCGTTTTTCTGATCAATACAGCACTGGAGCAGGGTCTGAACTTTGACGAACTCAGGAAGTCTAAGAATCTCAAAGCTGGGCGATCTTCAGAAAACCTATCCGCAGAAGGCAACCAATCCTCGCCATACGAACTAGTGCGGGAAGCGCGGGCCATCCTACAAAAATTGGCCAACAACGGCTTCCCTTTTGCACAGTATTATCTCGCCGACGGCTATGCCTCGGGTATGTTTAACAAGGGGAAGGAGGACTACAACTCGGCGTTCCCTCTGTTCGTGTTGGCTGCCAAGCATGGCCACGCAGAGTCCGCTTATCGCACCGCTTTATGCTACGAATTTGGCTGGGGCTGCCGTAAAGACCCTGCCAAGGCCGTGCAATTCTTGCGAACAGCAGCCTCCAAGCGGCACCCTGGCGCCATGACAAGGCTAGGAAAGGCCTGTCTGTCGGGTGATTTGGGCGAGAAGAGATATAGGGAGGGTGTCAAGTGGCTGAAGCTCGCCACCGAATCCGCCGATGCGATTTATAATGCCGCCCCGTATCAGCTTGGATGCTTGTACGAGACAGGCTATGGCGACGACATTTTCAAGGACGAGAGTTATGCCGCTGAGCTGTTCACCCAAGCTGCCGACCTGGGCCATCCCGATGCCAATTACAGGATGGGCGTTGCCTACGAGCACGGAAAGCTCAACTGCCCAAGAGACCCTGCTCTAAGCGTCCACTTCTACACGGGAGCCGCGGAGCGTGGCCACGCTGCTGCTATGATGGGACTTTGCGCTTGGTACCTGGTTGGGGCTGATCCCATCCTAGAAAAGGACGAAGAGGAGGCGTATGAATGGGCCAAGAGGTCCGCAGAGCTTGGTAAGTGGACGCTAACCACATCTGAAAGATGAGGTCGCGGGGAGAATAAAGCTAACCGGGACATAACAGGGTATGTAAAAGCACAATATGCTGTTGGGTACTTCACCGAAATGGGCATAGGATGCCGAAGGGATATCTTGGAAGCCAACCTCTGGTACGTCAAGGCGGCCGAGGAAGGCGACGAACGCGCCAAGCAGCGATTAGCAGTTATCCGTGCGGCCGTCAGCGGAGGAACGCCAATGGAGATCGCTCCGGCTCGGAATGCTAAGATCAGGAAGAGTGCGGACAAGGATGATAAGGAGTGTATCGTCATGTAAGGGACGCGACCTCTCTTATCACCAGACCAACAAAAGACAAGACAGAATTCGTCGCCTTGCCACGGACACGAACATATTTTTCGCGAGTCAGCCAGCCAGCCAGTTCGTGATCGAGCGAGTTAATTGTTTTCTTTCTGGATACCCTCTAATGTCCGCCCTGTTCGACGTTGCATACCCACGCGTGGACCTTACCACACACAAAAAAAGAGTTGTTTTGCTCCTGCTTCAGGGGTTGTCTGCTAGACAATGTTTATACTGGCTATTTTCCCACCATGAGTTTTAACCCCATACCACAACTTTTGCTCTCTTTCCGGTTTCCGATGGCAATCAGGCGGTTCACAGTTGAGAGCTTCAAGAGAATCCGGAGTTATCTTTCTCCCTCTCCATCTCCGAAGGGTTAACTCTGGCACTATCATTGTCACTTTCGGATATCAACCTGCTCTGTTCATCAAGCCCTGGCGTCAAAACTTGGCGTTGTACATTCGGTTTCGATGCATTTGCATGGGTCGTCGCGTAAGGAGAAAGAAGTCAAAGTTGGTAGAGATAATCGGAAGGAGCAAAACCAGGCCACACCAAAACAAACACCAGGCTGTCCTTTCTCTTCTTACCGGCCATCTCTCAACGTTTTCTTTTTAACTCAAGGGCGATTTAAACCTCGGCGTTTCCACAATGGTGTGGTTGGTGTGTGCACCCCTTTTATTTTCTTTTTGCTCTCGGTTGCGGGGTCACTTGAATTTTCTTCACTGTTCTTCTTTCCTCTTTTGTTGCGCTGCGGGTATGGAAGTGGTTCGCTTGTCTGCTAGTCAGTCAGTCAGTCAGTCAGTTCACAGGCCACGGGAATAATGCAGAGAGAGAAAGTTGTAAAAACGTGTCTGTTGTTGGGATCAGAAACAGGAAAAGGAATGGGGTGGGAGCCAGACGTACAATACGTCATCTCTCGTTGTACATACTGGTATCTCCTCTCTCGGATGGAAGGGAGATGGACGGGAAGGGATGGGATATGTTTGTGGAAGAGAAGTGGGAGTGAGTTGAAGCATGGGATCTCAGGAGTCTGGGAGCATGGGGAAGCAGAGAACGAATGAGAAAGTAGAATAATAATATTTCCAGGCTAGTATCAATCTGAGTTGTCCATGGCCAGCAACACGGTTATGAGAAGGTCTTATGTTCAAGTTGCCCTTATAATATCGGACTCAGTCTGAAACTGTATTCGGGGTTTCTTTCTCTCGGTACTTGTGGAGAGATAGCCGTATACCTACATATCTGCATATTCGCTCTTTTTCATTTTCGCTTTTCCTTCTATGTCCGGTTGACCTTGAGATGCTCCCGTACCTGATTCTCTTCACTGCTACTTGAGGTTTCCAGTTAGACCCCAGTAACAAACCAAAATGAGTGCACCTCCACTACAAAAGATGTTGGACATCCAGACACCCATCGCCCAGCACCCATCCATTACCATGGAAACGCAGAACATCCCAGTAGTCCGCGGAACGGCACGGCACATGATGGCATGGATTGCGGAATCCACGCCTATCAAGCATGCGAGAATACCGGGGGCAAAATACAATAGCAGTGGGCATACAGAGATAACATACAATTCAACATCTTTCCTGCGGATGGCCGACGACTTTAGCGATCGGCGTCAAAGGTAGGAGGAACTTGGATCTACATAGGTCTAGGTTTCGAATGGAGATTACGAAAGAGAAGGAGTGAGTGAGTGAGATATTGACCACTGGGCGACAGATCCATGATGATACTTCAACCCATTGAATGTATTACAGAGGGGTAGAATATCCATGCTATAACTAATGGCAAAAGTAATAATAACTCATGAACAAGGGACACGACAAAAGAAGATGAAGAAGAAAAAAAAGGAACATACAACACCAGGGATTCGCTGGTCGTCACCGACCCAACTACTAGTCTGGCCCTCACTGGCTTATCTATGGGAGAGCGGACGGGATCCCGAGTTTTCCAGTGGATATGGTCGTATGTGCTTATTCTGTGTAAAGCTGATGCTTACGAACACTGAATGGTTTGTTGTCGTGTGTCAGTGTCCGTCGATATGGTATGGTTGTAGATGGTGGGCGGGGTGGTGAGCGGTCATGAACCGAAGAGGATATTTGTAAGTATATCGATTGATTGACGCCTTAGGCCGATGTATAAAAATGTAGTATAAGTTACCAATTAATGATTTGCCCATATTTCCTTGTGTCTTGCCTGAGTGGAAAGCTTGCGGAAAGTGATGTTGGCTTGAAGAAGGTGGTACGGTCACGTATCTAAGGTTCAAGTCAACTGATCATGATTTATATAATGTGTAGACTACCACATGTATGTACATATGTAACAGCACGTCTATCCATTACAGACTATCAGCCTGAACATACCATACAGCCTTAAATACCTATCTACAGACAGAGGAAAATACATAGACATAGGGAACCATGACGAGTGAGTGACAAAGGATGATGATTAACCAACCGACCGACGACAGTAGTAGACAGACTTTATAAATATATGAGCAAATAAGCAGAACATAATGTCGAGAGTATTACAAAGGAGACCAGCATTGGTTCTGCGTGTGTGCACCGTACAGCACCGTCCGTGGTGTATCGAATTCCCCAAGATAGCAGTTTATATGCAGATGTAAAAGTAAAGGCGAACGAAGACGACTTTCCATGCATCATCGTGATTCTGTAACCTTCAAACCCCCTTTTCCTTGTCTTGACCCGTGAAAAGGATGAGTGTCGTATGTATGTATGTATATGTGTACGCCCAGCCAGCCAGCCAGCTCTGGAAGGGAAGCCCGTGCGTGGTGTGTGCGTTTTTTCCCCGGACTCTGATCTACACATCGTTTTTGCTGTTGAGAGATGGGGACAAGACGATTGGTCGTGACGATCGTCTGCAATGCGGGGGACGATCAGATCGCATGTTGATCCCAGAGTTGACAGGCTGACTGACTGACTGATCGACCGGGGCTGAATGTATACATATATCTTACATACAGACGCATAGATTGTGGGAAGCAATGACCATAACAACGCCGGTACATGAAAACGTATTATATATATATACTTGGAGAAGGGGCCCAAGAAAACAGAAGAGTTGACTTTGACGTGCAAGGTTCGAAAAAAGTGTCCATTTATTTACCTCTCTCCCACCCTCCTATTACTCCAAAATCAAGACACATTATCCTGAAAGAGAATAATGGGAGAAGGGGAAAGAACATCCTCTATATCCAACCGTATCCAACAGCTTCATTTACATAATTCTGATATCTTTTTCACGCTTTAGACTTGGGCACCGAAAACCTCACCGCAGCCCCAGTGCTGCTCGCAGTTGCAAGAGCCGGGCTGCTTCCAGTGGTCATCGGTGAAGGAGAAGAAGACGACCTTTGTGCCCAACTCCTGCTTAATGGCGGCAAGAGCGGTCTTCTGCTGCTCACGACCGGGGCAGGCCTTGCCAATGCACTCACCGGCGGTGGGCCAGCCAGTCTCCATGACGAAGCCGGGCTTGTTGCAGATCTTCTCAACAATCTCGAGCTGGCCAGCGACGAAGGTACCGGCCTGCTCGGGAAGAGTGTTGGCGTTGAAGTAGGCGTGAGCGTTGCAGGCAACGACATCGATGGCGTTGCAGAGATCGGTCACGTCGTTCGCCTGCCAAGCAGAGACAACATCGGTGGTGGTGTAAGGACCAGAGTAACCGGCGCTGCCGAGCTCAGACTTGACGTGGTAGATGAGATCCTTGAGCTGGCCAACGGTGCAGAAGCCGTTGAAGAGAGCCTCGTTACCGACGACAACGAGATCAACCATGTCGAAGCGGCCCCAGGACTTGATGGCGGCGATCTGCTCAGAGACATCGGGAGAGCCGTTTTCGCAGCCGACAGTGCCGATGAAGATGCCGAGAATGAGGCGGAGACCGGTGGCCTCAGCAGCCGCACCGACGTTGGGGAGAGTGTCGCAGTCAGTAGAGTAGACACGGAGGGTGGTGAAGCCAGCCTTGGCGATGGCCTTGATGTCGGTCATGACTTCGGCAGCGCTCTTGCACTGGCTGTCCTGGGTGAAGGGAGTGTAGGTCATGGCCCACTTGTCACCCCTGCCGCCGAGGTTGCCCGTGGGCGCGGTGGGCTCAGGGGCGGCAGAGGAAGAAGTGACCGAGGGCTTGACCTCAGAGACAGGGGGAGCGACGGAGACAACAGGGGGAGCGACGGAGACAACGGGAGGAGGTGCAACAACGGAGGTGGGCTCGGAAGCCTGAGTCGAGGCAACGGGAGGCTCAACAGCGGTGAAGGGGCAGTAGACAACAACGTTGGTCTCGGTGACAGTGGTGACGACGGCGGGAGCAGAGTAGGTGCCGGGGCAGTAGGTCTCGACAACAGGGACGACAACAGTGACGGGCTCGCTGTCGGTGACAGTGGTGGTGATGGGAGCAATGGTGTAGGTACCAGCGCTGGGGCAGACGTAGGTGGTAAGCTCAACGACGCTGGTAACAACACCATTCTCGGCAGTCTTGGTGGTGGCGACGGGGCAGACAACGGTGGTGGCAGTCTCGACGACGGTGGTGACACCACCGAGAGTGTGGGTGCCGCTAGGAACAACGGTGGAAGAGGCACCGCAGACGGTCTTGGTCTCGGTCAGGACCACGGTGGTGGCCGGGAAGGTGTAGGTACCCGGAGTAGGGCAGGTCTGCTGGATCGGGGTGGGGACGGTGATGGGGCCCTGGGAGGTGGTGGTCGGGACCACAACAACCTCGGTGGTGGTCGGGACTACAACAATCTCGGTGGTGCTAGGGACCACAACAACCTCGGTGGTGCTAGGGACCGCAATCGAGGAGGTGTTGGCGAAGACCAACGAGGAGGAGATGGTGGGGAGGGGCTCGCTGGTGGTGATGGCCGAGGAGGTGGCAGGAGCGGCCGTGGAAGGAGGGGCGGGAGGAGTGTAGACTGTGCAACAGGTTAGTTTCTCCGAGTAAACAGACAGGCTTCGAGGTCAAAACATACGGCCGGCAGGACCAGTGATGGTGGTCCAGATGGTGGTGCAGCCGGGGACACAGATTTCGCTCTCGTTGTGAACCCTCTTCTCGAACAAGGGCTGGTGGAGGTGACGGTGGTGAAGTCTGTTCGCGCTCGCGCCGCCGGCGAGGATGGCCGCAGCCGCAACAATGGTTCCCTTCATGTTGACTCTGGATTTCCTTGCTTTGCTCCTTGTGTGTAATTTTTGGTCGGTGGTGATTAGGTATTATCGCAGAATGCCTAAGGTAGCTCGTGCGATTGGCGTTGATTAACGAATGCCCGCTAAAAGAGTGAAGCGGTGGTGTGGTGAAGAAAAAAAAAGAGTGTAAGATCGAAAGCGCAAAAGAGGCTATCGATGTTGAATATCAACACGCACGTTGGGCAGGTGAGGGAAGGGAAAGGAGGAGCAAAAGAAAAGATCGAGCCAGACGGGAGAGACGGCAGTAATATTAGTACCCATTGCAGGACCGGGAGGGTGGCAGTCGGTGGCAGCCACCTCACTTTTACTTGGTTAGGTTCTACCTAACTTGGCGCCATTCGTTCGTCCGTCACGGTCGCCATGGGACCCCTGGGCGCTATCCTGAGAGAGTTTGGTTCCTGATGGTTCCTGGTGCGGCCCCCAAATGGAACTTGCACACGAGGCACCTGAAGAGAGTTGTGTGAAGACCCAGCCTCTCATCGACGACTGGATTATTCCTTTGACGGCCACAAACTCGATCCATGAGTCCTACCCCCGTCCTCCGCGTCCTCCTCGTTTTTGCTTCCGGTCCCTTGCCATGTCGCCCATCGGAGACGACCTTGCCCTTCTCGCGTCCCCCGATCATCCCTGTCCTCAACCTGTCGGGCGAGTGGACGGTGAGCCCGCGCTTGGTGAGTGGTGGATGCGACTCTTACCCTTGGATGTGGGCCTTCATTAGAGAGCGAGAGCTTGGCCGTCAGACCGGCGACATCCAGTCCCTGGACACCGTCTTTTTCTTCCTCATCCCTCACAATTGCTTCCATCTTGAGGTTCGGTGCATGAAAGGGGGGGGCCTGCCTCATTTGTAATATGAACATGCAACATCTCGACAGGCTGGTGGTGCTGGCTGGGAGGCTGGCTTGTTCAGATAAGGCCGTGAAGAGATACAACCAGGTGAGGTCCGAGGCGGGAAAGGATGCTCGGACGACTAAAAAGCCAATTCGATGGCAGACCAATCACGTACACGGACACCACTACACAGAGGAGTACAAGAGCCGATATGCAGCATCGCAGGCAAACACGGTACACTACCTGGGCCTCGTACCTGGACGTAAAAGCCGGGTGCGTGCAATCACGAAGGCCGTCATCCTGAACCAATTGGGCGATGATCGGATAACGGGGATAGAGCACTTGCGAGACAAGCTAAAATTGAGCACGGCATTCTGCGAAATAACTGGGTGGATTTGGCCGCGAGGGTCTGGAGGTGTGTGGCGCTGGTGTTGGTAAATTGGCCATGATCTAGCGAGGGAAAGAGGAAGATGGAAAAAAGGAGGTCATGGTTGCCAGTGCAATGACGAGAAAAGGCGGGAGCTTGAGGGAGCCAGAAACGCCTGCAGCAGCTGCAGCACAGAGGCACAGAATAAGGTACGCCGTACACACAGACACGCCCAGCACGCCCAGCGGGAAGGTACTTATGCTAGGTACACTGTGGTTGCTGGGTTCCATCCTGTCAATTGAGTGACATTGTGACCAGAAGACCAATCAGAAACCGCAAAGGGCGCCCTTATTTGGACTTGGGAAATTAAATAAGCGATATGAGCAAAGTTGCCCGTCGTGGCCAGTTGAAACAGCCACATTTACCACACTCAGTTCCCGTTCTTGGCTTGCAATGCCATTGAGATGTAGTGTAGAAGAAGCAAAAAGGCACAGTTTGTCAACATGGGCAACTACCTCCACACTATTTTGCACCGCGAATTCTCGAGCCTGTTGTCGCACAAGTGACAACAACACCAAAGAGAATCTCGAGGGGTCTGAGGAGGTATGTTTCCAAACAGCCTCCCGCTCGACATCTCACATGGGCAAATTATCCGCTGATCCTGTGGCGGACAAGCTAATCTTTCTGCTGACGACTACACTACGTACATACAGTGCACAACTGCGTACCTCTTGCTCTAGGTAACCCCATGTGCTTCTATGGTTGCGGCATGGAAGCCTTGTGAAGCCGGGGAGCCGAAGCAAAAAGATATCAAAATTCAAAACACACCTGCAGGGAAAGGAGCAGAGGCGGGGTCTGGTTCCTGGGTAATGCGGATCCTTCGGCGGAGCTCTCCCAAACACCGGGTGGATTCGTACCTGCATAAGAGCTCTGCCACTCCACTTGGGGGCATGCCGGGGTGATGCCATTGGCCACATGCTCTGATTGCACTTCTGGTGGCAAGCCGACGGCAACAGGACTTAAAGATGAGGGGACTGGGGCACAAGTTCAACAACATGGGGAACAACGAATTGTTGCCCGAAAGTTCTACCGAGAAGTTGTCATAGAAACTCCACGAGCATTGACTCCATGTCTAGGCCCCGATCTCCCTATCCTGGCCTGTTTTTCTCTGGACCTTCCCCGGTGTCTCTCATCTCGCAAGTCGCAACAAGCAAGTCGGATGGCTGGGCATCTCCAGAGCCTAGGCTGACCCCATGAAAGCAATCGAGGAGTGAGTTCGGGCATGGATTATCGGCTATCAAGCCAAGTGCTACCAAGAAAGTCGAGACCTCTCTAGAAACGGGTACCTCTCCAACTTCAAGGTTAGCAGCTTCTATTTCGGTTTCCATCCCTGCTGTAGTGTATGATATGAAGGCACGGGGTGTTGTGCTGACCTTGAGCTGTCGCTTGCCGCTTGTCTCAGAACTTGGCTGGCTTGATATCAGGATTGAAGGATCCGTCCCGCACCATCCTGACTATGCAGGGTTAGGGTTCTGTGTGCGGACTGTCCAAATGGGCCAAAAAAAAAGTCATCTGAGTTCGCGTGCAAGCTGCAGGGCCACAATGGCGCGGGGACCGCCACACCCGCGTTAAGAAATTTCGAAAACCGAACGTCGACGACCAGGTCAACGCTTCGATATCCGCAGTCTCAAATTTTCGACAAGTACATTGAGCTGCAAGCATGATGCGCTCAGCTGGCCGCCAGCCATATGTCTGCTGGCAATGTCTCTCTCGCAAAGAGGCCGGGCAGCACGTTGCCCTAAATGCCCGTAAAGGCCGAGTCGCAACGCTGTCGACACTAGCATCGTCGCCGGCATCATCGCCAGCATCACGGCCCATCCAGCAATGGGTCAACACCCTCCGCCTCTCCCATGAAAGGCGACAAGGCCTGTCCGCGTCCACGTCGCTACTCCGCAAGGAGACACCAGAGATATCAAATGAGGCTCTGGAGGACTTCGCCTTGCCGTTGCCACAGGACCTGCAGCATCTTCAAGACAGTCAACCAAGTGGAAAGAAATCCAACAAGTCTGCACAGCCATCCATTCGACAACGGTTGAAGCAATGGGAAGCCGAGAATCCGGAACCCTTCAACTCTATCCCCTCGGATTTCGCACTTCCAGGCCGGTCTATCAACGTACTTACATCAAACCGATCCGACCACATGCTTGAGATGGGCGATATCGACAAGGACAATGCCACTGTTCAGATCGATAATCAAGACCTGGTCGATACTCAGGTCACCCCTCGAGTTCAAGCCGGTGATCTGTTGAAACTCACGTCCGAGGACTGGAACATTGGCGTTCTCGCCGTCTGCTTGGGATCCTTTAATGGCATTGATCACTTCTACGCAGTCACTGGCAAGTGGTTTGCCAGCACCAACGCTAAATCCGGTTTCATCGTCAAGAATTTCATCACCGACCCGGCCGATCTGCAGCCCGTCATCGATGCATTGCCTTCAACCGTTGGTGATATCTCCGTCATGTACGAGCTCCAAAAACTCCGTGCAGGCCCGACCCGTGAGCACGGTGCTGGCTTAATCACCAAGATGCTCGAATTCCAAAACGCCTCCCAGCAGATTTACCACAACAACCTTGAGCGGTTGAGCAACCCTCATCGGCACATTCCTGAGGAAGAGCAGTTGATGACGCTGGGTGAAATTGCCGAGTTTCTTCTCCCTCCCAAGCTCAAGCAGTCATCCACCGGTTTCCCCCCAGAAGCCTTGTACGCAGTCTACACCGAACTTTCATTCGAAGATGCTTTCTTCCACTCACTCGGCCAGGGCACCGCCGGCCCAAGCTCCATCATCTTTCACGTTACCGCTAGGTCCGACAGAGAGAACGTTGATCGAGTTGAGAGAATGGTGCGCGACTACTACAGCCCCGAACTCCTGGATAGCAAGTCCCGTAGGGGACATGATAGACTGGAACCGGTCTTGAGGCAGGCTCGGTTGGCCATCGACCACAGCCGGAAAATGCGTGAGTGGTCGAGCCACGGAATGCTCGGTCCCACCACCAGAGTCCTACCGGCCTCGACTTACTCCTGGTCTCAGGATGCTTTGACGGTTATCAGCGTCATGTACATGTGGGCAGCCTCGGATGTTTTCCCGCGGAGCTCAAAGTACCAGTGGATCGGTGCCGCCGTCTTGCGTGCCCTCAGGAGATACCAAGATGCCGAGGTGCTTGACGCTACAGTGGGTTGGACCTTCCTGCAAGAAATCGGCTGGCTCATGCCCTGGGAAATCCATGCCCGTCATAGCCTGCGTCTTCCCGGCCTTCAGGTCAACCGGGCGGGCGGTTTACTACCGAGCCCGGAGGAGCAACAGCCAGCTGAGCTTGCCGAAGATGTACTCGCCCCCCTTCGCCAGGATTTCTCCGCCTCAACGGTGTACTGCATCGACGCCCCAAACGCCAAAGAGATCGATGATGGTGTCTCGCTTGAGAGAACAGACAAGGAGGGAGAGTACTGGATTCATGTACACATTGCCGACCCAACGTCGAGAATCAGACCGGACAGTCCGCTCGCCAAGCGAGCAGCTCTCATGACCCAAACCAGTTACCTCCCAGGGCATGTGGATAAGATGATTTCAGACGAAGCCGTCGTCGAGGAGTTCTCCCTGGCTCCTGGTCGACCCTCTCTCACCTTCAGTGCGAGATTGAACGAGGAAGGAACCCTTCTTGACCACAAGGTCACACCAGGAAGGATAGGAGATGTCGTCTATATCACCCCACAGGATGTGGCGGCTGCGGTTGGGCCCGTCGACGCAGGCATCCCCAAGGTTGAAGCCCCCGATGTCGTCCTGGAAGTTGGCACCCCTCCGTCTGCCGAGGACGAGGCGCCGACAAGGAAGATGACCAAACCGGACGAGTTGTCGGAGCAGAATGTCAAGGACCTCGAGATTCTCTCCAAACTCGCCGCCGCCATCCACAAGATCCGCGTACAAAAGGGAGGCGTGCCGATCTTCCTCCCTTCCCCCAACGCTTCTTTCTCGCTGGAGAATGCCCGGATCGAGCACACGCCAAGCGGTTTCCTCGCGTGCACCAATGACCCCTACATCTCCGTCAAGTACTCCGTCAGTGGCGGCCTTCACCCCATCGTCGACGACCTCATGGGCACAGCCAACCAGATCGCCGCCCTGTGGTGCTACGAGCGCGGCATCCCCATCCCGTACCGGACGAACGTTCTCGCCGCCCAGAACGAGGAAGCCCTGCGCGCCTACACCCAGGACGTCATCTACCCACAGCTGATCGCCGGCAAGCAGCCGTCGCTCGATCAGATGCGCACGCTGCGCAACCTGCTCGGCGGCTACGACATCGCCGTCACGCCCACCTTCATCTACACCATGGGCGTGGACATCTACACCAAGGCCACCTCGCCGCTCCGCCGCTACTCGGACTTGCTCGTGCACTGGCAGGTCCAGGCCGCCCTGCTCGAGGAGCATAAGCGCGGCGGCGGCTCTCAATCACTCGTCACCCGCAAGTTCGACAAGTACAACCTCAAGCCACCCATGGACGACAAGCAAGCCGCCCGCCTCGGCCTCCCCTTCACCGCGTCCCACCTCGAAGACAAGGTATTCCCGTCTCTGCGCGTGCGCGAGCGCCACGCCAAGAATCTGGGCAACTTTGAGGGTCGCCACGAGCTGATTCTGCAGGCGCTCGTGCGCGCGTGGCGGTTCGGCGAGGGCCCCAAGGGCCAGGTACCCAAGAAGTTTACTTATACCGTCATCAGCGCGCAGCACTCGTGCGTGCGCGGCAAGCTTGATTACTTTGATTTGTGGGCAGAGATCGATCTGGAGAACCTGGCTGCGTTCAGCTTGATCCGCGATATGAGGGCGGGAGATGTGTTGACGGTCGAGTTGGCGGATGTGAATGTGCATATGAGGAAGATTGTGGTGAAGCCGGTGGAGTTTGTGCAGCGCGGACCGGAGAGGAGGAGGGTGCTTGCTGAGGAGGAGCAGGAGCAGGAGCAGGAAGAGGGAGAAGGTGAGGAGGAGTATATTGATGTTGGGGATGAGGTGTTGCAGCCGGAGGAAAGGTGAAGAAACTCTCACTCGGCTCTATATTATATATAGATGATGATGTTAAAAAGGACTCTAGATAAAAATGTAACAGTATAACGATGAGATAGAAGGCGTCAGTTTGAGTCGATCATCCATCTGAGTCCTCGTTTGCTCCTTGTAAGCCGGCCGTATAACACTTGTTATACCGGTCTTGTGTTATGTATACTTACACAATCACAATACTCCAACAAATACACTTTACACATGCAGGCCACAAAGAGGTGCCAACTTCCATTCAGTCATTCATTTATTGATTAATTCCTGCCTTATTGTTATCCCTTCATTGCCCGACAATATGCCTCTCTATCCATTGATGACCCCTAATGTCGCCCTAAATAGGCCTGCCATCTCTTCACGGGATGCCTTGATAATAGAGCAAGAAAAACAAAGAAAAGAAAACGAAAACAAAAATCGCCAGAATGGTGACCAAAAAGGGGGGTATCTTGGTGAACAAGCACAGACGCCCCAAGCAGGAACAGCAAGCAACAAACTTTTGTTGCCTAAAGAACAAGAAAAAAAAAAAAGAAAAAACCAGCAAGTTGAAGACAAAGGAAAAGTTGGTGTGACACCTCGTCACACCTGGTTGCTGGGAAACCGCTCCTAGTTGAGGAGGTCGTTGATACCGAGCCCCCCCTTGCTGCCCTTAGGGCTCACCGAAGTTTCTAGCGGCTGCTGTTCCTGCTCCTGCTCCAGTTGCTGCAGTGCTTGACGTGCATGATCTCGTTGCTGCTGCTCCATCTGTTGCAGCATTCTGAACGCTGGACCCAGTTCGTCAAAATCAACATCAACGAATTCATCGTCGCCGTCATCGCTGTTAGCCTCCGGCATTTCCTCCTCCCCTGGTTCGGGCTCGTCAACATCCATCGGCTCAGGCTCCGGTTCTGCCTCTTCCTCAACCACCGAATTCCCCGCGTTGACCAAGTCTTCGAGGTTATCATGGCCGCCCTCCTCATCGGCAGGGGTACTCAGGCGTTGATCCCGAGATATAGGCCTCAAAATCCGATCCCTCAACTCCACGAACCACTTGATACTTTCCGCGCTCGGATTCAGGGGATTTCTCGCCCTAAAAACCTGCGCCACATCCCACAGAGTCTGCAGCGCGTTTTGGTCTCCCTCTTTCTTGCGCAGACGCAGAACCTTCTCGTTATCAACCCAGGCAGCCTTCATCTTAACGAACAGCCGCCGATCGTTGTGGTAGCGCTGGAGTTCCTCGGGCGTCATCTCGTTGGTCGGGTGGTACTTGGGGGTGGTGCGCAGAGAGGGTACGGCCTGGCCGAAGACGTCTGATGACAGGTAGTTACTATGCTCGTTGCCGCTGGCGCTGGTCAAACGAGGCTGGGTGTGAGGATAGTTTTGGAAGGAGTAGCTTTCGTAGCCGCGGGGAGGAGTGGGAAGGGCAGAACCGCCGTAGGGGGTTTGCATGCGCAGTGTCGAGGAACGACTTTGCTGGTGGAAGACGTCAAATTCGGCGCGATCGGAGATGGAGAGGTTGAGAGATTGAGGGGTGTTCGGGGAAGCGGCGGGAGGAGCGGGACTGGCGCGGGGTGAGGGTCCTTCCCAGGTGTCGGGGATCGGTTCGAAGGTCATGAGGGTCGGAAACTCTTTCAGCTTGGAGTCGAAGATGCTTCGGTAGAGAACCATGATATGGTTCTGTTTGCGCTGTTGCTCGCGGGAGAGGGGGGGTCGGGCTGGTCGTCCAGGCGCACCGGATCCGAAGTCCTCATCGGCGGGATTGAGAGCAGCGGATGAACTGCCGGCCTGGGTCTGTCTGCTCATGCGATCTAGGGTCCTCGAGATTGCGGCGCGAACAGGTCGACCAGACGCGGCAGTAAGCTCAGTCTGCGGAGGTTGGAAATCCCTGAGGAGAGACATGTTGCTTAGAGGGGAGGGCCTGACAGGAACGTTGCTGGCGACCTGACTCTGCGGGACACGGCGGCGACCCTGCTGCTGCGGTCGAGCGAGGTGAACGTGACGGGAAGTGCGACTGACTTCACTTGTAACGCGACTGCGAGAGGTTGGTTGTGCTTCAGCGGGTTGGCTTTGGTGCGAAGTGCGACTGGTTCCAGCTTGCTGAGCGTGAAGACGTTCTTGTTGTTGTTCCTCAGCCCGATGAGGTTGTCGTGAGGTGCGGCTGGTCTGGCTAATGCGATCGTAGGCAACTGTCGCTGATCTGCGCGGGTTGGGGCGATAACTAGCCGCAGTGTAAGCTTCGTCAAGTTCGAGATCACCCTGAGGCCCAGAATGCTGGGAGTCGGTAGTTGATGGTTCTTCTTGACTGATGCTTTGAGTTAGCGACTTGTGCCTCTTAGAACGAGGCATGTACTCCTCGTCTGGCATGTAGTCATCGTCTTCATCTTCATCCCCTTGACGGCGGGGCATTGTGGCGCTTGTGGGGTGTTGGAAGAATTCGGGAGGAAAAAGGTTGCGCAAAGAGGGCAGTCGTAGTTGGTGTCCAGGAGAAGGTGAAGCGGAGACCGAGCTTGAAGTTGTGGCCGGGCTGTCGGGCTGATAGCGAGCGGGAGCACGCGGCTTTTTGACGGTACCCTTCAGTGCCGGATATTCCTTAATGATAGGAATGATGGGACTCCAGTCCGTTTCGGCAATGTCCACGAAGTGCTTGCCGTCCCCTTCCAGCTGGTTTGCAAAGACACACGCTTTGCAGACATAAAAAGGGCAAACTTGGCAGCGGAGGAGGAAGTCTGGTGCCCTTCGATTGCAAATGTCGCACATTTGCACTTTGCCAAACCGTTTTTCCCATCCCTGATGGGAAGGTGGTCTTTTGCGGCCAGCGTTTCTCGTAATTTCTTCCGCTTTTCTTTTGGTACCAGCACACTCATAATGAGTCTCGTGGCTGCTCTTGGAGTCCATGGTGATATGGCAAGAGGTGGTGAAGAAGGACTGAGTGAGTTCTATAGAGCTTTGGCAGGTGATGGTCGACAAAGTATGGTTTACAACGAACAGCGCGGGAAAGCAATGACTGCAGACTGGGGGCTATCGCGGTTATTATACCATGATAGAAATAATTTATCTCCAACGTCTTCGTGGAAGGTGAAGGTGTATGATGCGAGTGTGAGGGAGGAAAGACATCAGATTGGTATGAGTTGGAAGGCGAAGAGAAAAGGTTTGGACTCCCGTTCTCTCGTTTGGCTAGCTCCATCTCTTTTGCGTTTTACTTTGGATGGATGTCCAGAGCACTCGCTCTTCAGGTTCCAGAACAGCTGTGAATGGAGTGGTGATGTGAACCTGAGCATTCTAGAGATGCAATCCGGTGTGCCGCTGTGTTTTTCGATATACTTTTGCCCAGCTCAAACAGAAATCGTGCATCTTGGAGGCGTATTCTTGTCCTCCGTGATGATTCCAATCCATTGTCGATATTCTGGATGAAGCTGGTTCAAGGTTTGGGTCGGTCCACTAAGGTCCATGAGGACCTCAATGGCTCAGGTTTTGTTTTGTTGAAAAGAAATTTCGGGTTGTTGAGAGATAAAAGAATAGTGTTATCAGCTTGGTGAGCCACTCAATTGTCAGCCCAGGTTTACAAGCACAAAGGGGTTCAGAGACTTTGCTGGATGGGATGAAAGCAGACGGAAGAGAAGGTTGGGATCGTGTAAAGAGCTGAAGGTTTCCTGTCACTCCTGGCCAGTTTTCCAATTGCCACCAGATACCCTGTCCGAATATCAGCTCTCCAATCTTTCGTTGAGGGCTGAAAGGATGAGAGTAGACGATGTTCGTCGGCCGACGGCCCAGTAAGTCGTCGTGAAGGGGGTGGTTTCGGCCAAGACTGAGGCTCCGAGATGTCGAATGGCTTGTGTTTCACGCCATCTGAACCCACGCCTTGGCAGTTGGCACAAACGACCGTCACTACCCGAACATACAAATTCACTTGCCTTGTGGTCTCGGTGCAGCGTCCGTCACCATGTGTTACCTCCTGACTGATTGTCCGGACGTGTAGCCAATCACAAACAATTTTCAACCCCTGTGTGGTGTCATTGGGCAATTGCTCGATTTGATCTCGCGCGTCTGCATCGCGTTTTGGTTGGCGTTGGACGCGTTTCCAGCTTCGTCTGCCTCGGTGACACGGACGGTGAAGTGTGTCTTTGCCCGTTCGGCTCCCTTCGCACCCGACACCTTCCCGGCCTCCATTTCTGTTCTTTGTCGCCGGCCGAGATTAAAATCGCTCCCTTGCCAACTTGACCCAGCTTTTCCGGTTGCTGTAGACTGCGATCGCAACCAACACAAGCTGTGCGCCAACCGTCCTGATCAACACCATCGCCGATTTGATCGAGCAGCCTTTTGAATATCGGCAGCAGGACTAACATCTGAGAGCTTGTCACTGAAGTGTCTCAATTCCCATGGTCCCCTTGACACCCCGGCGTGGGTCATGGACTGCGAGAGGGGAACGGGTGCATTGGAATGAAAGAACAATGGAAGCTGTAATAGCCCGAACATCTCAACCGCGTCTGCCACGACCTGCATCAGTGCCTTCTCGTGTTCGTCAAGGTGCTCAGAAACGGTACCACCAAATGTACAAGTCGGGAGGTGACACTGAAAAGCATCGGGTGGGGCACATGTACCCATTTTGCGCTTTCCATTGGTAGATCTGTCCATAGCATGGCGCCCCCTTGCTCGCCCCATCGGGCATGTGGCCTGCTCGCGATCCACTTTTGTAACTGCAGGCTAACGGGCATGTCCCCTGTGAACCCTGACGGCACTTGGGGAGTCTTATTAGGCGCTCTATTCCTCATCAGGACCTCTTCACTTCTTTCCGAGACCACCATCATCCCCCCGTCGCCTTCTCTACAACCCAACAACCAACAACCTTGAACAACCTATCGGGAGCCTCCTACCTTCAGCCTCAACTTCCACTTTTCGATCGGCTACTGAACCTACTGAACCCCCTCCACATAACACTATCGTTTTGGAAGCTTCCTTCTTCTAGCGACACAAATATCAACAAACCCCTTTGCGCGCGCCTTGTCGCAAGCCGCAAACCACCTTCAACACTCAATCCAGAGACAGCAAGAGCGCGCTTGTCTACAATACTCCTCCTCTATATCCACGAGGTTGGAGATCTGCAACTCGCCTACAGTGCACCAAACATCTCGCGACCGGCGCTTCTAATCAAGATGCTGCTACCTTCAGCCTTTGGAGGCGACTTGTCGCAACTTCCACAGATACGACCTCAGCAGGCTCTCTTCGTCTCACCTCCTGCCAGCCCTAAGCAGGCGCCTGCTTCAGCCGAATTCGACAACCTCTTTACCACATCGCGGTCTCTGCAGTTTCTCATGACCTCCTCCGATCCATACCTCGAGCACAGCGCCATGAGTGCACCGATCGCAACGCAACCACTTACTCCCCAAACGATATCCCATGAGCAACTACCCACCCCGCCCATGTCCCACGCGATGCCTCCAGCCAAGCTACGTCTGCGCGCAAGGAAAACCTCCGAGTCATACGGATCTAGGAATGCCAATCAGCCTTCCCAGCGCAAGCGAATCATCAAGCGGCCACCTCCGCAAAAGGAGCTCAATAGGCGCCACCGCCTATTTGACGAAAGGCGCGAGCGGGGAGGAAACAGCAAAGAAGACTCCGATTTATACCAAAATAGCGACATGGACCAGCGAGAAAATCAGTCGCAACAAGGTCAGCAACAACTGCAGCAGCAACAACAACAACAACAACCACAACAACAGAGAGCGACGACGCCTCTTGCACAAACCCAGTTCCTCTCACCATTTGGCAGCCGACCACAAACCCCCCCACGATCGCGCATAGCTCCCGAAGTCATCCCTCTAGGGCTCGACCGCTCAGATTATCACGCGCTGCACGCCGACAACGCGAAGAACGACCGCCAACACCAAGCTACCGCGCCAGGGACCGACGTAGCGGTAGAAGCTGACGGGCAGCCGTGGAGCTCCGAGGAGGATCGCATCCTGGTTGAGCTAGTACTCGACAAGCTCAAGCTTACAAAAACCGATTGGCAAGATTGCGCGCGCAGCATGGGCAAAGATCGCAAAAGCGTCGGCACGCGCTGGAAAAGTTTGATGGTCAATGGAGACGTGGGCCTCAAATCATCCAAGAGCAATCGACGGAGCGGGATTCACGGGACTTGGCGTTGTTGAAATTCCCACTCTGTCCTTATACCTTGCCACTACTAATTTCTTGCCGTGGGGCCCTCATATATCCACGTTGCTATTTTTGCTTACTACTATAGTGTATACTCGTCAGCGTGGGAACTCAAAGGCGTCTAGGGAAAATGAGGGCAGGCTGCATTACTAGTTTACACACCATCAGGCACCATTTACGCGGGCATTTTTGGGAGTTGGAGGTTACGCTTTTTTGCTGTCACCACAATCTGCTTTTGGGGAAAACGGCAAGCGTTCATGGATGGGGCGTCCGATCTGACACCAGACGGACCTATGTTTATTACTACTTAGAGCTATTTGGACAATCCTTGGCTAGGAGATGTTGCCATCATGCTGCACGCAATTTACGTTGCTTTTTGATTCAGACATCTGTCTTTCTATCCCACTGTGCCGCGTCGTCATGTTCGGACCAACTTGCACCCACTCGTCACTCCGAGTTCAGATCCAGCTCGTCATGGTTACTCAGCGGTTGTTGGCTTTGATGTGATATTGGTAAGACGTCGTCCTAGTTGACTGCCAAACCGCAAATCTTCGAAACCGCTTCTGAATCGCAAGCAAGGGGTAAAGTTGGTGGTGTCGTACCTGGCTGAGACTGGAAATCGCCAACCAACTACACAATGTAAACACACTTACCTACATAGTGTACAAGCCCGGTGGCCCCTAGCGCCATGGAATGCACGTCATCCTGCTTGCTCTCTATTAGTTCGTTTGTTTGTCTTTCTCTTTCCACATTTCAGGGACCGTCTGTTAAGGCTAGCCGGGTGGCTCACACTAGATAGTTAGTTGAAGTTTGTGGCTGAATAAAGGAGCACTTTCTTTTCTCCTCGGACCCCTGGTGACTAGGGTATTAGAGCTAGACTTCGCCAACCGCAGGAGAGAGATATGTTAGGAATCAGGTGATGATACAAACACGGCAAATTCCTTTGACGGTGGTGAATGTGACCCTTGTTGTCGATGGTGATGGTGCCTCCCCAGTTGCCGAAGGGGAGCCAAGGGAAGAGGACTAACTAACAAGTGTCGTTGTAAGGGAATACCCGGGCATTAAGCGGTCAATATTAGATCCAACATACACCAACCGCCCGACAGGCTACCTAGAAATCACGGCTTCCCTTTCCCCCTTCATTTTCCTCCCTGTCATGGACAATCGTGTATTTCCTGAAAATTGAACAGAGACGGAACGGATGCTGGCGAGAAGAAAAAGAAAACTAGATGAAATCAACGTCAGTGACGATAACCATCTAGAACTACACGGGCAACCGCTATAAGCAGGGGGGATTCAAGTTGGAGGAAAACAAAAAGAAAGAAAGAAAGAAAAAACACCACCAAACACCCCCCTTAGTTCATCTCCTCCCTTGCCTTTCTTGTCTCGCGCTTATCGGCTCTCTTTACCATCTACCTGTTTCTTCCCTTCCCTTTACTCACCGACCACGTTTCACGTCTCGCCCTCTACGCTAAAGTTGACGGGTAGCCTGACCCTGGCTGTCTCTGAGTTGGGCTGGCTCTTGGTGAGACATGGAGAAACTCCTCGGGCTGAAATATGTCTTGCAATGGACAATCAGATCCGCGGTAATGATGTAATGCCTCCCTAAGGAGGGTGTTGTGCTCGGTACCTAGTGACTGTTCATCAGGCTCTGTTAGTTTCACTCGGACTTTTTATACCAGTCGCTGAGCATTACGCGGGAAGGAACGCAATTGCTACCTCTGGGAAACTTCTCTTTACATACGATGACTCCCTTTTGTGATGGATTACGGGTATTTACTTACGTTGCTCCAATCAATGTTTTCCTTATGTTCTACTAGGCGTAACAGACTCTGTATCACGAATTAGGATCTCCAGAGTTAAGCTAGCCACTCTTCGATCACACGAAGGTCGACATTCAGAAAAACCCAGAGTTATAGTACAAGGGAGCAAAATTCAACCAAACATATTGAAACTGGTGCAATGGCCATCTTCCAACTCTATCACGGACGGTCCTCAACGTGTTTCCCATCTCCAGTTGCATTGCAGGCAACGAAATAACCCATCCAGATTTCCCACCCCCAAAACCCCAAAACCAAAAACAAAATCGCAAAACCCACATTCCCAACATGCTAAGGGACTGCCGACTCGATAAAAAGTGCAAAAATCTCAGTCGCCCAGTGAGACTTGGTAGACCGAACCATCATGCTCCAGCTGCAGACCTACGAAAACCGTACCACGGATACCGCGCACCCGACCGGTTTTCATCAACGTACGGAACCACTGCGCCATCAGACCACAGGGCCGCCCGTTGTGGTAGAGCGGTTAGGTAACGGACCTTATATGCCCACTGGCAGGTGTCTTGTCGTCTGATGTCTAGGGGAAGGAGTGCCGGCCGGCCCGACGGCGGCGGCAGGTACGGTGGCAGATTTGTAGTACCGCACGTACGTAGCTTTAATTACCGTAGGCGTGTGAACGAATGCCTTGGACATAGACGACGACTTACCATACTACCAAATATCAGCTATGTCTATCAGACGTCTATCAACGAGAGCCCACGAAGCTTGCGCGTCCCAGCTCATGTCGCTTATCTAAGATGTAACCTACAATGGTGCCTAAGTCTTCAACCTCATTCGTCATGTCGTTCTTGAGGGGTTCGTAATACTGCTGCAAGTTGATGAGCCGGGACAGGGGGATCCTCATGACACGCTGGGACTACCATTATGGGGTGCATGATTCATCTTCCTTATGACTCACTACCTTACCGTTGCTACCACAACAACACTCAAAAGATTCCACTGTATTCAGGCGAGTAATTCCTAGATTTCTGCTCCTCAAATCTATCAATGGGATAGTCAACTGGCGCAACTTACCCCTAATACAACAAATATCCCAATAACCAAATCAGACAGAGCCACCACCCTCCTAGGCAACCTCCACCTCACCACCCCTTCATTCGAACGTCCTTTCGTCCACGTCATACTCAGGCCTCGCTCTCAACCAAACAGCAATGTCAACTACAACCCCAACAATCCAAATCCTCCCCGGCTACCGCCCCGGAATCCTCGGCCACACACTCGACATGCACATGGATTTCTACTCCCCCCTCGCCGGATGGGGCGTCTCATTCGAAGCAGGGCTCGCCTGTGCCCTTGGCCCTTTGCTTAAACGGTTGGACGGCATGGACGTCATCAAGGACCCTCAGAAATTCAACAAGGAGGCCACTGACGGTGAAGTGACGCCGCCGCGCGGGAGAAACCAAGTATGGTCCGCCGTCCAAACCCAAGACCAAGACCAAGACCAAGCCCAAGGGAACAAAAAGAAGGACTCGGAACGGATAGTAGGCGTCGTGTATGTTAATGGCGATTACTACCGCATGGGCGAGCATAAAGAGGAGGGAGGGGAAGAGGTGTGTAGACTTCAGTGTCTTATTGTTGATGACGAGGTCCGCGGGTTGGGCGTTGGACGGAAGCTGTTCGCGGCGGCGATGGCTTTTGTGAAGGAGGCGGGTTTCCGTGAGTGTAGGTTGACGACGTCGAGGGAGTTGAAGGCGGCGAGGAGGTTGTATGAGCGTGGTGGATTTGTGGTGGTCGAGGAGAAGAATGAGGAGTATGTGAGGGACGATGATGGGCGGCAGCAGGTTTTTGAGAGGATGGAGTATGTTTGGCGGAGGGATGGTAGTGGTGGTGATGTTTCGGAGGAGACACAAACTGATACCGGGATGGAAGTGGCAGTTGGTTAAGAGTGAAGTCTTTGTGAATACCCTGGTAGTACCGTCACCTTGTATGCACTCACAGCATGTTATAGTGCCGATGAGAACGGCGAAGAACTAGGAGGCTGGCTCTGAGATATCCTAGAACTTCGATATCCGGATGGGGTCCTCCCCGGAAGGATGAGCTAGGCGTGTGTTCCTCTGCTCCATATGTGTGGCCAGCCCAACGCAACTCTTCATACCCAGTAAACCTGTGCCAGCACCCATCTGAACGTCCACCAAGCTCCCCACGTCGCAACCAAGCCCGCAAGAACAAGACCCGCGACCACAGTACGTCGCATTTGGAAGGCGTCGTCCGCTTCCATGGCCATGAGTTTCCGCTGCTTGCTGTGATAATAGTCGTTCTTGTCCTCGACTGGTTTGCCGTTCTCGTCGATGGCAGCGTACTGATATGGCCGATACTTGTATACTATACGATGGAGCCATGGAGGCAGCCTACTAGGCCGTCTTTCGGCGTGATAGTGAGAGCGATGCATAGAGTACTTAAGGTCCACGATGGCCAGAGATAGGAGGAAGGATACGAAGATGATTGGGGTCATGATCACCTGGATGTTCATGTTAGTGAGTTTCGATATGGATAGTGCGAATAGGGCCACTCGTCACTCGCCTTGTAGAACGTGGACTGGCTCCTAATGTCGGGCTTTGCATCGCCTCGATTGCCACTGACAGGCATTGGAGGGTTAGACATGGTGTATCGAAGGCCGGATGCAGGATTGAAAAGATGATGAATGCGGGTTGTCCGAGTTGATTAATTTTGAAGCTCGATGATGTATGTAGCTTGGAAGCACGTCAAGATGTGAAAATGCAGGTACCCGTGCTTGACAACGGCTTCTCGGCGCAATGTTCTGGACAAAATTGGGATTCTGAGCTAGCGTGTCGTATGTGGAGTTGATGCCGAGTTTTTGCAGATAAAGCTGGAAGGTGGGAGATGCCCAGCTTTGCAAAGTTGATGCTGGCGTTGTATGTGTTGGTTGTTGTGGTGTAGATACTTTCAATACTACACTGCCTATTTTTGCTAGCGAATCAGTCTTCTGGCTTCGATACGATGATACCAAACTGCCACCCATCAACAACATTCAGGCCTACGACTTTCCACGTACCTGAAATATGATAATGATCAGCGCAAGCAAGTATAAACGTGTTTGTATGTGGATGTTCGATGCAAACCTAAAACTATCTTGGACTGAAGAAGCAATCAGGTGGGAGACCGGTGCAATTTATGCTTGGCATGTCCGGTCTGATCGGCCTGAACAGAGAGATCCCGGCGGCCCCGGGCCCCGGATCATCGGGAAGGGAACGGATGAGCGTCGAACGTGGCGGGTGGGCCAAATCAACGTCACAGGACACCATTTTCAAAATGCCGTCATCCGAGAAAGAGCATACAATTGATTTCATTCATCTCTTATTCGTAGCTAACGAAACCAACGCCGCTTCCCTGCTTTTCCTTGCCTAATGCGTATGCATTTAGGGGAGAGCGATGCACTCAATCTCAACATCGACACCCTTGGGGAGCTGGTGAACAGCAACGCAGCTACGAGCGGGCTTGTGGGTGAACCACTTGGAGTACTCCTCGTTCATGGCCTAAAGAGCATTTAGTATATCTCACGGCAACATCGAACTCAGACTCAGTGAAGACTTACGGCAAAGTTGCTCATGTCAGTAAGGAAGGCATTGACCTTGACGACCTTCTCGATGGAGGAGCCAGCGGCCTCGAGGACAGCACTGAGGTTCTTGATGCAGGCAGCGGTCTTCTCCTGGATGGTACCCTCGACGAGGTTGCCCTCAGAGTCGCAGGGGATCTGGCCAGAGCAGTAGATGGCAGCGGGAGTCTTGATGGCGTGAGAGTAGGGACCGGCAGCTAGATAGAGTTCAAGACAAGTTAGGCATGACTGAACCGGCGGTGACTCAGCTCAGAGCACGTACGAGGAGCGGCGTCCTTGGAGAAGACGGGAGTGGCAGACATGGTGACTGTGCGGTAGATGTTCTTATCGAAACTGGTTTTTCTAAAGATGGCGGCGGAAGAGTTGGACGGTGAAACGATCACTCTGGAAGCACGTCTGGCAGCAATGGCAAACATCAGGTCAGTTGGGATGGAAAACAATCTGTGGGTCACGGCCACCGGTTGGTTGCTATGCACCATTCGTCTACAACTCTCCGTCGAAGCGTTCGCGGGGCATCAACCCCGCATTCCTAGCAGAGACCTTGTTCCCGGTACTTGGGCCGGGCCGTAGAGGTCCATGCTAGAACAAGAGTGTCGCGCCGAGATGAGCCAACACTCTCGGTCATTGCTTCCGCTGTCAAGCTGTGGAAGCTAGACGTAGGGAGCTTGGACCATCCTCCAATTTCCGGGAACAGCTTGAGATGAGGATTGAAGCGTCAGTCTCCAAACAGCCAACCCCTGGGCCGCGCGTGTGGGTCCGCTGCTGCCCGCCTTTACGAATTGAGATTGGATTGTCGCGCTGTCACGGACGCTGGCCGGGAACTTGGAAAGCTGCCACTCTCAGTTTGTACCTCCTCACGTACCTCAACCTGCTGCACCTCACGCTCCCGCAACCCTGCTCCTCTGCCCTCGAGCCTCTTCCCTCTCTGCCTTGCAGCCCCTGTCCGCCCGTCGAGAGACGATCCAGCTTGTCCGTTTCATTGGATCCCGTAGGGCCACCTTGTTCTCTGCAAATGCAACTTCCACCTTCCACCGTCTCTCGTGTCCCGTGGTTCAAGACGTCTATTGTCGTCGGTGTGGCCGAAGCCTTCGTCTTTGTTCCTGTCAGCGATATTCTGCAAAATACCTATTACAGGCTAACGGGCCGGTTCGATCCCGCACGTTTAACCGCCCAAGAGTACGGGAGACTTGCTCTTGCCGGTACGTCATGAGTTCCCAGTCCACCCATCTTCGTCTATTTAGCAACTAACACCATCAATCAATTGTCGAATAGGCCACTACTGAGTCCATAACTACTTCGACCGGCCGCCATGGCCTCCACAACAGCAACGCCCGAGGCCGCTCTACGCCAGAGGAACGTGCCCGTCTCGACTAAGAAAGCCAAGAATGGCATTTCCTCTGATGTCGAGATCGACAAAGTTCCGAATGCCATTGCTCCAGCCAAATCCGGCTCCGAACTCGAATACAAACTTGCCCTAGGCCTCATCACCGGCTTGGCTTTCCTTACCAGATTCTGGGGCATCAGCCATCCCGATGAGGTCGTTTTCGATGAAGTCCATTTTGGAAAGGTAGGTACCTTGATGACCCGGGTAAACCATATATCCATTGGCCATGGCTGACATGTGCCGTCAACAGTTCGCGTCCTACTATCTCGAGAGAACATACTTCTTCGATGTCCACCCTCCATTCGGCAAGCTTCTCTTTGCCTTCATGGGCTGGTTGGTCGGCTATGATGGCCACTTCCACTTCGAGAACATTGGCGATTCCTACATCCGCAACAAGGTCCCTTATGTCGCTTTTCGCTCTCTGCCCGCCATTCTCGGCGCCCTCACCGTCTCGGTTGTCTACATGATCATGTGGGAGTCAGGCTACAGCCTTCCTGCTTGCCTGATTGCCGCCGGTCTTGTCCTCCTTGACAATGCTCACATTGGCCAGACGCGCCTGATCCTCCTCGATGCCACCCTTGTCTTTGCCATGGCGTGCAGCTTGCTCTGCTACATCAAGTTCCATAAGCTGAGGCACGAGCCCTTCTCCAGGAAGTGGTGGAAATGGCTTATCCTGACTGGCTTCGCCCTTTCTTGCGATATCTCCACCAAGTATGTCGGCCTCTTCGCCTTTATCACCATTGGCTCTGCCGTCTGCATCGATTTGTGGGATCTATTGGACATCAAGCGTCCCGGTGGCGCTCTGACTCTGCCCCAGTTTGGCAAGCACTTTGCTGCTAGGGCTTTTGGTCTGATCATCATGCCCTTCATCTTCTACCTCTTCTGGTTCCAGGTTCATTTCTCGATCCTTACTCGCTCTGGACCTGGCGATGACTTCATGACCCCTGAATTCCAGGAGACCCTCAGTGACAACATTATGCTCGCCAACGCTGTCACCATTGATTACTATGACACCATCAGCCTCAGGCACAAGGAGACCAAGGCCTACCTTCACAGCCACCCGGACAAGTACCCGCTGAGGTACGACGATGGTCGTGTTTCTAGCCAGGGGCAACAGGTGACTGGCTATCCCTTCAACGATACCAACAACTACTGGCAGATCCTCCCCCCTGGCCCGGACGATCAGAAGCTCGGTCACCACATCAAGAACCATGATCTCGTGAGGCTTCGCCATACCGTCACGGATACCATCCTCCTCTCTCACGACGTTGCTTCTCCTTACTATCCTACCAACCAGGAATTCACCACCGTCTCCATTGGAGATGCCTATGGTGACCGCGCGGCTGACACTCTTTTTGAGATCCGTATCGAGCATGGAAAGGCCAACCAGGAATTCAAGAGTATCTCCAGCCACTTCAAGCTGATCCACAACCCGAGCAAGGTTGCCATGTGGACTCACTCAAAGCCACTTCCGGATTGGGGTCATAAGCAGCAGGAAATCAATGGCAACAAGCAACTGGCACAGAGCTCCAACGTCTGGCTTGTTGAGGACATCGTATCTCTCCCTGCAGACCATGCGCGTCGCGCGAAGCCTGAGAAGAAGGTCAAGACCCTGCCCTTCCTGCGCAAATGGTTCGAGCTGCAGCGGTCTATGTTCTGGCACAATAACCAGCTCACAAGCAGCCATCCTTATGCCTCTCTGCCGTACCAGTGGCCTTTCCTGTTGCGCGGTGTGAGCTTCTGGACGCAGAACGACACTCGCCAGCAGATCTACTTCCTTGGTAACCCCATTGGCTGGTGGCTTGCTAGCAGTGTTCTGGCTATCTATGTTGGCATTGTTCTGGCTGATCAGTTCTCGCTCCGCCGTGGACTTGACGCCATGGATCGCCGTAAGTAACCCTCGCATTCTTGAATAACGGTGATGAGAGACACGAAGCTAATCAGGACATTCTAGGTACCCGTTCTCGCCTATACAACTCGACAGGTTTCTTCTTCCTCGCCTGGGCAACTCACTACTTCCCCTTCTTCGTTATGGGCCGTCAACTCTTCTTGCATCATTATCTACCAGCTCACCTTGCCTCGGCGCTCGTTACTGGCTCGGTTGTAGAGTTTCTCTTTAGCACCGACTCTGCCGAGCCTGATTACCACCCCAGCAAGTCGGGCAAGAAGGTCGCCCCTACTACCAAGCGCCGCTTGAGCGCCCGAGAGCGTCTTGCTGGCCAGAGCATGGCTGGCGCCTGGATCGCGACTGCGGTTATCATGGCCCTCGTCGCCTTTGGCTGGTACTTCTTCTTGCCATTGACCTACGGATATCCTGGCTTGACTGCTCCCGAGGTTAACCGGAGGAAGTGGCTGGGCTATGACCTCCACTTCGCCAAGTAGATCCGTCGTCACTTGACGAAACCTTGAAAAGGTGTGTGCGCAGGCGACTGTGCGTGTACAGTAGAGTTGCGTTTTAGTGTGTAGAAGGGTAAAAGGGAGGAAGTGGTATGGTGGCGTGTAGGCGTTTCCAGTTTCAATCTGAGCTCATCAAGATGCGGACGAATATGGCATGCAAATTACAAAGCGAGGATTGACCTCATACTCAAGTTACTTTCCTATGTCTTACACGGATTTAGAGCCATTCTCGTCATAGATCAAAATCAAATCTGATTACCACAAGACCATGAATCTTTCGATGCCCGGGTGATTAGTGCGACACCTTGAAACTGTCGATGATGATGCGCATTAGGAAGGTGACTTCAACGATTTACAGGCCATACATAGATATTAGGGACGTGAATGTCTTGGATCATCTTTGTTATTGAATTGTTATCTTGACCCGTTCGTATGTAAGTCCGTCAAGGAAGCTCCCCAAGTGTTGGGGCACCAGAAACCAACAGCTCCCACGACCTACCGTAATATTCCACCACATCATCCACAACTATTAACTCGTGGCGGAATGAACGTGCCAACAACCTATCTCTGAAAGCAATGTTAGCTTGAAGTCATCAAACAAACAAATTCGCCAAGATGCTCAAATTGGTGTATTGTGTTTGTATACTTCAGAAACCCAGTTTATAAGCACCACCAACCCCACCAGCCAAACACTACCCCCCATCCTCCAGATACCCGCCAGCATATGACGATGCAGGCGTTTTCCCCGAAGAGAAGCGGCTTTCTGGGACAAGCTTAGGTAGAGGGCCAGCCGAGGGATCCCCTCTTCCCGATGAAGGGGAAAGTAGACCCAGGGAGGTTCATACGGCTCTTCCTATTACAAATTATGGAGGGTTGCAGCGCGAACTGCGAAAATCATCATGGTATACGGGGGTTGGGGAGATAGGACGGGATGGGAAGAGGGGAAATAAGAAAGAGTAGGGAACGTACCACTTGAGATGTTGGCAGAGGGGGAAGTCGGTGCGTATCGGGTCGGGTTGGTTTCTGGCAGGAGAGGGAGAGGAAGCAGAGGAAGACATGAAGAGGACGAGAGAAAAAGACCGAGTAACAGCTCCGCCCGCGAACAGCAAAGTGCCAATTCAGATCCCAATCATCCGTCATCTCTGCTTCCTCACTCTCCGTCAGACCCAATCCGACCCGACCGACCGACTTCCCGAGCGTGATGGTTCCAATCCAGAAAGGACAAACCACCGGCATCCAACGAAAAACCCTCAGATCATTGCGTCGATTCAAGCGCGTTCAGGACATCGGTCGTTACGTAGCGCGCAACAAAAAGCGCGGCGCGGTGATGGATCGTCGTGAAAAGGCTCGTTCGGTTTGCCAGCAGCAAAAAGATGTCCGGAGAAGTTTGGAGGAAGTGCAAAACTGCAAAACTGCAAAAGTGGCTCCTGCTCTAGTCTAGGCTAGAAAAAGACCCCACCACAAGTTGAAAGAACGGGACTGGAGCTCTTGGTGCACGGACCATCGGCCGAACGCCGGCACGAGGCCGGGACCTAGGGTTTTGGGGACGGCCTCCGGTGGTCCGGCCGCTCAGTCAGCCGGTTTCAGTGGAGTTCTACCGATGAGTGGAGCACGGATTACGGCGCCAACGACCATCAGGTTCGGCCGGGTGAAGCGGGCGTGAGCGGGCGTGCAGGGGTCAACTTGCTGGTGTCAATCATCAGAAGCATAATTAATATCTCGCGGTGAAATTCAAGTGCGGAGAGAAAGCTGAAATGAACAGGCGAAGTCATGGCACATGGAGTTGATACAGGCCGTGAGAAGAGCAACGCATTTGGATTATCGATAACTACGGAAGAGACTATAAAACTAGAAGTGCAGTTCATGATCGGATATCGCTATGCCATGTGTTGGTTCTAAACCGCGGGTAACTCCCCGGCTACTGTTTTTAGCCAGACACCACGATTTGAACCATCTGGAAAAATATGTGAAGTAGGAAGGAGGGACTGTTTTTGCCTAGATAAATACAATAATATCATAACAGCCAAACACACCTCTGCCCTTCTTCCACAAATGCGTGTTTGCATCTGCCACCTCCGAATGCACTTGATCGTGGGCTCGCATTCATTACATCATAATATAACAGGAGGATATCAAGTCCTTAAATCGCTAAACCCCATTCAAACCCGCTGAGAAATCAAATCCCATTCCTCTCCAGTATTTCATCGAGTAGAATTGAGTGACATATCCTCTTTCCATATCTTCATTTTAGTATCGGCAATGCATCCAAGTTTCCAACCTGTACTATGTGGGTGGTTCAAGGAGCATCCGGGTCCAGTCGCACGCATAGAGCCTCATTGCACAGTGAATTGCGGGTTTCCCATCATGTCTGATTTAAAAGTAGCCATTCATGTCGTGCGAAGTCCAGTCACCTTGATAAGCGTGCAAAATGTCCTGAGACGATGGCTGGGAATAGCCAGCAGCCAAGCTCGGGATGTCCTCGTTCGCGAAGAGCGATTCAGTGAATGTGGGTTTTGAGTAGGCGCCGGTGGTGGGCGGATACAAGATGAAGTCGCCAGGAACATTATTGCACTTACTCATGGAGAAATCTGGATCCTCAAAGCCCTCATCAATCTCGCCCAATGAAGTAGGGGGCGTGAAGAGCATCGTGTTTCCTTGCCCAATGGGAGAAATATGGGCGTGATGTGACTGGCAAAGCTCAGGCGCGGTGAACGCGCCAAGATGCTGTCCCATGTCTTTGGGATAGAAGGGAGAGATGACTTGGTTGGGCAGTTGCATAGTCGCACCGTAGATGTCATCAATGAGCGTGAACTCGTTGAGGTCTTGATAAGCGGAATTGTGGTCCATGACAGAATCCGTTGACGGAGTGCCGTTGTCGATGGGTGAATAGTCAAGCTCAAGCTGCTGTGGGATGGTGTTGAAGTTGAACTCGGGAGCATATGAAGGGAACTCGATGCTGGTCTGGTACAGCCCAGCGTTCCAATCATCAGAGGGAGTGGCGATGCTCATACTGCGGTCGCTCGAAGGGGTGCCAATATTCTGGAGCTGAGGAGTGGGATGGCCGGAATCGGGGCCCAAGCTGGGAAGAGTGCTGGGCTTCTTGCCATTGGTTTTGGTCCTAACGTACGTCCAGCCATGGGCCTTTTCCATGTGCTGCTTGCAGTTGGACTCGCGCTTGGACTTGTAAGGGCAAGGCTTGAAGAGACACTCATACATAGGTGGGGCCGAGGAGTGCTTGTCGTTGTGGTGACGATCCATCTCCTTCTCGGTTGGCCAGCCGTACTCATGGTACTTGCATGTCTTGACCGGGCACTTCCATGGTCTGGAATGTGTCTTCTCGTGCTTGGTCAGGTCACAAGGGCGCTTGAACTCCTTGTTGCAACCAGGCTCGCGGCACCTCTTCGGCGCCAGCTCCTCAGGGCTGGCGTTCTTCTTCCGGCGAGCCATGGAACGCATAACCTCCTCTTCATCCAGAGCCTCCTCACTTTGGGAGCGCTTGAAGTTGACCGGGCTTTCCGGCGCCTTATCACAAAGGTCGACGGGCAATCCAGTGGCCAAGGAGATGGCCTGTCCGTTCTTCTTCACGCGGACCAGTTCCGAAAGCCTGCCGTTGATGTGAGGGCCACCGTGGATCTTGATTTGATCAGTGCTAAAGTAAATGTCAGCGCAAGCCCCACAGTTGCAGAAGAAGAGAGAGTCGTACGGATCAACATCCATGTCATTGGCGCCATCCTTGGTCTTGTTGCTTTCCGCAATCTGCCGAGCATAGTTATAGAATTGGTCGACGAGATCAACAAAATATCCATTGGTGTAAGGGAGCTCGCGAGGGCGAGTCAGCTCGCGGTCGCCAAGGTGCTGGACGGTAGCCTGGAGGCAGTCGATTGTCGTAAGACAGAAATCGAGGTATGAGCCTGCAGCTTTGGTCCTCTCCTTTAAAAGTAGCGCACGGTAAGTATTCATCCTAACGTCCAATGGATCAACAGTTTCGCTTACCGGAGCCACGAGAATCAAAGTCTTCTCGAGATCTCTTAGGCACAAAATCTCCTTATCCTGAATCTTCTTGGGGCACTCGAGCACAAGCGAGTGGAACTCCTTCAGAGCCGGCTTTGCAAGCAGAGGCTTCAAGATGTGCTCGACGATGCGGTTGGTAGCACGGTCACTAAGGCCCGGAAGATCGAGTGCCGATGCGGAGCGAGCGGCAGCAGATCTGGTGACAGCCAAAGTCCTCGTGGTCTTGGCCTTGGATGAGGCATCCTTCTCGGAAGTAGAAGCAATCGAGCTTCCTAGACCACTGTCGGAATCGTGGTGCCGAGATGAGCGGCGTGTCCGTGGACGGAGCATCCGGCACTCGTTCTCAGCCTCCTTAGACATGATGGGCGAATCCAAGTTTCTTTGAAGGAGCCCACGAGGCGGGGGAATGCACTCGCTACTTTGCTTAGCCATGACAAATGTGTCGTTCGAAGAGGCCAGTTGCCTCTCGATGGCGTTCAGAGTTAGGGCAACACGGCGGCAGCGGGAGTCGATGACATCGTCCAAGTTGGTGTGGGAGCGGCGAGGGAGCGACGGCGGGACGAAGACGCGCTCAGAAGAGTCCCCAGAGGCGGGGTTGGCGGGAGAGTGGAAGGTAGCTCCCTTTTGTAGGAGGATGTTGGTCTTGAGGGTCGGGCCACCCGCTGGTCTCCTGCGAGGGTTCGACATGATTGCTGTGTTGTGTGGAGTTGACGGGCTATGTTGCCGACTGTTTCCTCTGGTCAGTCCGTGAACGAACTCTCGAAAGCTTGCAAGGTAAGGATGAGTGAGCGTGGAGACCGAGAAGGTCGAGTGAGTCACAGGGAGCGGCAGTATGTATGCTACACCGGATGTATCACAACGATATCCCACACTCTGCTTCCCCCTATCAAGACGAGGCAAGACAGGATTGGCCAAGGGCTGTGGAGGTGGAGGTCGGGGCGGGATAGTTGCCAGCAGGCGGGCTATAGCTTACTTTGATGTTGAGATAGCTTGAGCTGACAAATCCCTGGCAGCCCGGCGACTTTGACCGGAGTCTGGGATATCTTGGGAATCGCGGACGTCAAGGCTTGTTGTCGGGTTGAGGCGCTGGCGATAGGATCACGATAGCAGGCGATGGAGGCGGCGATCTGAAGAGGAGAAAGATGGATCCTGGGGAAAGGTGCGGTAGCGTAGAGGTGGTGGGATTGGGAAGAAACCTAGAAAGGGTTTGGGTATCGGGCTGGTATTCAGGCTTTGGTATCAGTAGCAGGCTGTGTTTGCTGTACTTGGCTAACAAATCGGAGTATGTCGTTCAAACTGTGCTGAATGGGAACAATAGCACTGATCAAGTCCAGTCCGAATGACCCAGGCAAGAAACACCAGACGAGATCAACAGGCAGGAAAGAGAGTAAACGGGATGAAAGGAGGACGCTGTGGTGGGATGGCTAGGGAGGAAAAGGGATCGCGGACGGGGACGAGACGGAACGGTCACCGGAGTCGAAGCTGGGGAGAGGAGGATGGGTGATGAGAAATGGAGAATGGAGCGAGGCCGAACGTTGCTGCCTGCTGACAGTCCAGGGTCCGGGTGGGTCAAGCGGCGCAGCTCCACGTTAGCGTCCCCGCCATTGGATGGAAGTGGTTGAGCGCGGATCCTTCGTTCCTTCTTCCACGCCGGGGGTTCACGGTGCCGGCAATGCCACACTCGATCTCTTTTTATGGCAGCCCCCTCTTGTCACTCTGAGTGTCTCGCTCGTTTCGCCATGTTTTACCGTTGGTTCTCTGTTCTAGAGGCTGTTTGCTGCGGCGTTGATCATGATGTGTGATGCCGGTTAGGCGGTGTTAAAGCGGGACATTGACAGCTTGTACCCGCCGTGCTTACTCTACCGGCCAGTAGCCAATCGCATTCAACCAAACATCTCAGCTCCACCCCAGTGTGTCCCTTGATTCTCCGATGACCAACCCAAAGACCCATGTCAGCCCTGTCTGGATGCACCTCATTTCGGGACCAGAGGAGTCTTCCGGAAGTCTTCGACTAGCGAACTCAATCTCCACAACGAGGACTTTTCGCAGGCCTATCCCAAGAACTGGGAAAGTCGGCATGGGAAGCATGGGGATGATGCCAACGCTGAGCACTCCATTCGCGTCTTCACATCTCAACTTCCAATCAAGAACAGCCAATATCCCTTGACGCAATCAACTTCTTTGTCTGCTGCCCGTCCGTCATTCTCCATTTTCCGTTTATCGGGAACGCGTAGGGGTTGACGACAAACGCTCAAAGATCCCGCCCGAACACGCAAATCAGAAACAGGACTCTGTCGCTTGGGGTCACCATCCGACCTTTGGAAACGCAGGACTACCTGGACGTATGGCAGACGATTTGCGGTTTCGGGATGTTTGTTCGTGATGTGGAAGTCTGGGGGATCCCTTTCCCCTAGGGCCACTTGTCCACTGCATGTCCTATGAGGCCATAACCCATATCTTCCCAATCAAGGGGAAGGTGAAGGCGGCGCAGGACATGGCCACAATCAGTGTTGCAACAGTGACCTCTTCAGTGGGTTTCAGGCATGTTCTGGCGACTCCAGTCCTATAAATGTCCAGGACAGCTCATCTAGACGAGTGTCGGTTGTGAGAATGCGCAGCACGCGCGGGGCGCTTCAACATCGTGGTGTAACATCGCGAGTGTCTTGCTGGTCAAACCCCAGGCGCTGAGCCACCGCGGTGGGCCAAATATGTAGGATGCCCGCCCCAGTGAGAAGTTCCGAGTCTGATTTGCTGACGGCCCCAAGTCTCTTAGACCAGCCAATCGTTGTGCATACCTGCGCAATATGGTCTCGTGCAAATCTGCCCCAGTAGAACTTTGCATATCGAGAACGCTAGAGGGACAGGGGAGGAACTGGGCCCCCAATCTGAGTCGCTGCGTCTCGAATGCCCCAGCCTGAGATGGAAAATGAAGGAGACAGGTCGGGCATTGACTCACAGGCGATCATGGTCGTACAGACGGCTGTCCAGTCCTGGTCCGTCATTGTTGTTGTTGTTGACAAGATGCTCTCTGTTTACACTTACCGTTCAGGTTTTGTCTATGGCAACCCAAGGTAGTCAGTGTATAGTTCCCTCCCCAGACCAGCCATCTTGAAAGTGCTTAAACTGACCAACTAGCGGGCACGGCGGGCTCAGCTGCCACCTTTGGGATGATCTAGAGGCGCACGCCGCGGCAAGCTATATCATGAAGCTGATTGGTCCAATGTAATGTGAGCGCAGGCTTCTCCCCATTATGATCTCCTCCACCATGATGATAGATACCCCACCCAGCACCCTTCAGCCCTATGGACTATCGTCGAGTTAGACTTCACGACATGTGTACATAGGACGCCAAGGCCCTGTCATCTGGTGTACATACGTATTTACATCAGGACACATACACCTTACAGCCGTCCGGTTCACCGGTTTACGTATGCTGTGATATGCACATATGTTCACCCTTGACAAAGCAGCTTGCAGAGATTCAAGGGCATGCATATGTATTGACGAATGAGAGTACAGAGAAACTGGAAGCCTCGAGATAGGTACACATTGTGGTTACCTGGATCCAACCCCCACAGTTCGCTACTACACGTGTAACCCACCGGCAAGGCTTCGATCTCGTCAACGGCAGCTCGTGGTCTAGCACTCGAGACGACCGGCTATTTGATCGCAACTATTGGATATCGGATGAAAAATAAACGTCTCACACACGGCGGTAACGGCAGGGAAGCGAACGGGACTCGTCATCCATTGACGTTACAGGGCATCTTATGATATAAACCTATCGCGGATCTTCGAAGAGCCGCTTGCTCGTTCTCGGCTCTAGACTACGGCTACGTGGACCAAACGACGACGCTTCAAACGGTTGATCTAGCCTTCAGGCAGCTATATTCTTCTACAGCCCGAGGCATTCCTCACCAGACTCGGAAAGCGGAGAAAGGAACTCTTCATATGGGGGTGGAGAGCTCGGCTGGCGAACCGTGGATACTGGCGAGACTGGATATACTAATGGTACACTTCGGCCTGCTCTTCCTCCTCTTCCCCCTCCTAGGATGACAAGGGAAAGCTTCGGGGGTGGTGGTCGGCGTCGCGTCGGCGGTGAGCTTCGGGGGCTACCCCCCTTCGGCTCGTGAGATATCATCGAAGTGGGACGGCCCTTGACATATCTGTTGAACTCCTCGGTAGGCAGCATTTGTAGTACTTCACCGTACAGTTGGTCAGAGCTTGCGCGCCTGGCACTTCTGCTACCATTGTTATTTATGTCGTTATGGTAATGGTTATTGTTGTTTTTCTCGGTATTCTTTCGGCGTTGTTTACGGTGCTTCTGCTCCAAGACGGTCCAGCCGTAGCTCTTAGCTGCCAAAGCGGCCTTTTTCCCGGGCCCGGTCTCTAACACCCAGTCGCGCAGCTGGCAGACCATGCATCGACTGGTTTTCATGTTCGGAGGGATCTCGCACAGCTTCTTCCAGTGAGATGAGAGGAAGAAGAGCCGCTATCCCTTCGGTTCGTCAGTGTCTCGCCTTCGACGGCTTTGATGTATCTCACGTTCTCTATCTTGACAGCAGGGGGCAGGACAAGTCCAGACTACTAGAGATCCCTAGATGGGGTTGTCTTATTGGCTCTTGGTGAGTTTCATTCTCGCCTGAATGTTCGTAGGCGAAGTATTCTGAAAGGGGACGGGTACGAGGTAACGTGGAATGACTTCAAAGTAATTGGCGGTATCGAGGATGAATATCACTGACAGGAATCTGTCAGCAACTTTGCATATCAAGAGTGGTTTATTTTATAATTGCTCTTGAGAATCTATGAACAGCTACGGATGACAAAGAAATACACCCGGGTCAAAGACCTGTTCTTTGACGACGTACATTTTTAGAAGCAAACAATTACTTGGTTTTGGTCAGAAAAGCTGCCAGAGCAAGAGAGTTGCTTCAAATCCCGAATTTGCGTTTATCCATTGATCGATCCCCATTACATGGGTTAGGCACCCGATGCTTCAGGGAGGTTTAAAGACAGCTCAGCGGCCACTTGGTCTCTATGACACCTCACCACCTTTGTTCTCCATCAAATGTACGGCCCTTACCAGGCATAAGGACAATGAAGCTGCTGGTGACACAGAGGCAGTGCTCGAGAGAAACGTACGTAATTCTAACCGACTACTTAGAATAAATAACAAAAACACATCCGCAAAAGTCATCTGCGTACAACGCTCTTATCAGTCCCGTCGAACAATTTCAACTCGAAGGCTCGTCGAGCCACCAAACAGGGTTCAATACATCAGAGAGTAAATGCGGAAACCACGACTACAGTCAACGAGGCGCCCATTCAAATATTCGTAATGGGGTGCACGCCGGTGCCCAAGTTCTGCCGCGTTGGGCGTGTAGCTGGGAAGAGACGCCCAGGGCAACCTAGAACAGGTGAGAAAGAATGCCCAAGCGAGCCACCGAGCGCCTTTCCATCACCGTTCCCCACCAAATTTGATGTTTTTCATCGTTGCAATATCCCCGATCCACTCAGGTCTCATCCTCCATTCGCTGGGTCGAGCGTGCTCGAGGAACCGAGGAATTGTACACAGGATTTGGATATCGCTGAACCCGAACAGGCAACATATGAAGCTTATTCTGCCGCCTTCCACACCGGCTCAAATCACGATGAGCAGACCAAAACAAAAGACCGTAAAGACAACTCATCAGATTCGCAGAGTATCTGGCTTTCCTGCTCATCTTCGTTGTCCTCTTCTCACTTACCATCATCCTCCTCCTCTTCCTCCGTCACTCTCTCCTCACCCTCAACACTCCACCCTCACTACCTCTCCCCCACTGGCCTCTCCATCCTAAACCTCATCCGCACCCATCTCTGTCTCCCACTTGATCTTCCACCGTCGCGCTTGATCGTCCATCTTATTAGACGGTGGGAAAGAGGCAGAGTCGCCGTCGCTCAAAAGAATGCGGAAGTGGCCGCGCAAGCTAATGCATTGGACTGGAGTGGAATGGAGAATGAAGAAGCGGTAGAGTTTCTCGACTTGGACGAGAGGAATGTGTTGAATACGTGGGCGGAAGCTCAGAAGGATATGGGGAATAGGAGAACGTGTCCGCTTTTGAGGGCTTGGGGATATACGGAGAGTGCAGTAGGTAGCAGGGCTGCAGAAGCCGGGGGCATGCAAACGGTGAAGGGCACGCGGGAACAAAAAGGGCAAAGGAGGAATAAGGTCAAGCCCCTGGAGATGCGGCACCAGCCGGCATATGTGATCAACTCTCTAATATAGGCCAAATAATAGTGACGTCCTGCATCATTCACATGGTTGTTTTCTCGGGCCCGAGCCCGATGACCGGACCCGGCCAGTCCGTTGAGTGGGACATTGGGAATAAACCCGGAAAAGCGGGGCCGGCTCTATGCCAAGACCCGTTCGTGGAAGCCGCCGAGCGGGGCGAGCCGGCGGGAAAGCTCCGGGTCATCCCGCGTGGGGCTAAAGTACCCCACTGTTTCCCGTCATACAGTAATTATCCCTGCTTTTGCAAATAATTCCGGCAGGCTGAATATTTTCAAAAGAGGGGGTTTTGCAAAAGGAGGTACCGGTGCACAGACCAGAAAAGGGCCCTCTAACCATTAAGCGACGGACTAAAGTCTAAAAGAGTGGGTCACTCAACCCCCGGTAGACGGGTATAAGTATCCACGCCCATCCAAATTGGACCCCTATTTTTGCAATCTGGTCTTGAGCGTTTGCAAATTGCAGTTAGCAATCTTTACCACCAGAGGGAATGCGGGCAGCCCAAATCTTTAGCAAAAAGGGGGGGTTAGCAACTGCAGGGATCATGACTGTAACATCACGGGTGGGTCCGTTCAACTCGTACCTGCTTCCTGATTTCAAGTCTCGCGCTCTCTTGGCTCTCTTTCCCGTGGGGATGTGAACCAAACTGGAAGCTACGCCCTCCCGTATATCTACACAGTTGAGGACTACCGAAGGCTGGGTGGCATGGACGGTAACACGGCAAGCGTGGCCGTCTCTCCGATCAGTGACCCTTTGATGCGCGCGCAGCGTGGCGATTCATTGGCTACAATGACCGGAGCCCATTCTCCCTTGTCGTCATCGATGTTGACGGCCGTTCTCTTCCAGCAATAAGTCGATACGTCATAAGCACAGGTAATGAAGAAGCTGAAGCACATGATGTGGTTTACAAAAAGTGAAAAGACAACTGCAAACACTTCTCGTCGTTTCATAACCTCCAAACACTTGAATCACTTCAACCCTCCTCAATCACTCACCGAGAGAACCAACCGAGAACACATTTAGCAAAACCACCAGAACATCTGACAAAATGACTGACAAAGGACAATTCCAGAGTGGTGAGTTTCTTCCATGGGCATCAGCTTGATGCGTCGTTGCTACCAACATGCTCTGACCCCCTCTTCTTCGACGGTAGGCCACAAGATTCCGGTCACTCATCAGAGCTTCCCCGGCAAGGAGACCGAGATGCCCAACCCGCAGCCTCTGTGGGATGAGATTCCTACCGCTGACGGCAAGAGCCAGAAGTACCGCGCTGCTGGCAAGCTGAAGGGCAAGAAGGCTATCATCACTGGAGGCGACTCTGGCATTGGCCGTGCAAGCGCCATCCTCTTTGCCATGGAGGGAGCCGACTCACTCATCGCATATCTTCCCGAAGAGGAGGAGGATGCGCAGGAAACCAAGAGGAGAGTAGAGGCGTACGGTCAGAAGTGCTACTTGGTCTCTACGGATCTTCGCGACAGGGAGAACTGCAAGAAGTTGGTTGATGAGGCTGTCGAGATCTTCAACGGCCAAATCAACATCCTCTTCAACAACGCCGCCTACCAGATGGTAGTCGATGACATCAAGGACCTTTCAGAAGACCAGTGGATCAACACCTTCAACACCAACATTCACCCCTACTTCTACCTGGCCAAGTACTCTCTGCCGCACATGAAGCGTGGCAGCACCATTATCAACAACGCCAGCATCAACGCCTATGTCGGTCGTCCCGACCTTCTCGATTACACTTCCACCAAGGGTGCAATCGTTTCCTTCACTCGCGGCCTGAGCAATCAGCAGGCTGGAAACGGCATCCGCGTCAATGCTGTTGCCCCTGGACCCGTTTGGACACCTCTCATCCCATCGACCATGAAGGGGGAGAACCAAGAGCAGTTCGGATCCACCCCCTTAGGTCGTCCTGCTCAGCCAAGTGAGGTTGCCACTGCGGTAGTCTTCCTGGCCAGTGAAGACAGCAGTGCCTTCAGTGGACAAACACTGCATCCCAACATGGGAACCGTCGTCAGCGGCTAAGTCAAGGCCGTTGTCGGTCAACAAGAGAGAATTCGGATGAGTCAACATTGCATTGTCCTGGGCTCCGGTTCACGAGTAACGGTGAAGAAGACAACCTGAACAGCATGGGACTTGGTTGTTTGAGGAAGGACAGACGGGATGAGAAAGGTATCGACATTCACAACGACACCTCTAGGTAGCATCGGTTGATTCAACTATCACCGTAGATTCACATCATCGACACATTCCCAGAAGATCCAATTGGTATTACACTCGGATAGTGAAGGGTATCAATACTATCCAAATCACTCTGAGATAATAAGTAGCATAGCCTGGCGTATGAATGAGTTTATTAATATTACTTGGTGCCCCAGCCCTGTTCTTACAAGATATGACAAGCGACATCTCCACTGAAAGCCCACAAACCCATATCATAACATCTCCAGGATGCCGATAAGTCCCTCTTTCCCAGACGTGGCTAACATAGCAATACCCGTCTTGGTAGCACTCCTTACACTTCCAACACTCAAACACCTGCTGGCCAGGAAACGGGGTCTTTCAAGAGCATATGAGCTTGTTGGTGGAGATATGGCCGATACAGCACACTATCAAGACCGGAATGGTGAAGCAACGGAGGCATCGACAAAGGCCTTTACGGACCTCCGTGCTAAGATCACGCTTTGGTTAGGGGTGCTAATCAGTCTAGAAGCATCCCTCACGATGGAATTAGTAACCCGCTTCGATTTTCGAACACCCAGAGCGTTCTTGATACAGAAATTGGTTTTGGATACTCCCCCTTCATGGAGAGGGACAGTCCTAGCTGTAGGTAGCCATTCCATACAGACACTAACACTGTCGAGGCCGGACAAGAGTCAAGAAGGTTAACTCCATGGCTTAGGGGCTTTTGTTTTTACAATGCGCCTTTCTTCCTCCCAAAAACCACTACCACACAAGGTTTCGTATGACGATATTCGGCTTGATCTCTTCACTGCTGGTTATAGGATTGCTGTCCTTCAACCATGGCTTTACAGTAATCAGCTTGCTTATCGGAAGAGAAATGGAAAACAGGGCCTCAGCGAATCTCTACGGCATTCAACTTTCAGGGGTTCTCGTTGCGGCAGTGGCCTTTGCTTCGTTTCCCCGACGCCCGGATATTTATCATAGAGAACAAGTTGTTGACCAGCAAAAAGCGGTGTCACTCCTTTCTCTCCTGTCCTTCTCCTGGAATCTCAACATCTTCAGTGCCGCAAAGGAGAGACAACTAGGAACCGCAGATCTGCCCAGGTTGGAGTTCATTACGCGCTCGGAAAACATCCAGCAAGATTTCACCGAGAACAAGAAGACAGGTCGTTTCTGGCAACAACTACTGAGATTTAATGCACGCAACCTGGCACGTCAATGGGCTTTGGCCTTGCTGATTGCCATCTTATCGATACTTCCCCAGATTGTGCTTTACAACTTCCTCTCCAAGATTGAAAAGGGAACCCAACACTCGTCCAAAGATCCCATGTTGCTGGTCTGGGCCCTTGCTTTGTTCTTTACCCAAGCACTGCAAGTTTGTGCCACGAACTGGCTGAAATGGATTACCGAAAGCCGAATGGATATTCCTCTTGAGTCGTTGTTGCAGACTCTGGTGTTTGCCAAAGCTCTCAAGCAGTACGATAGTACCGTCAGTCCAGGACAGGACAGTAACGGGTGTTCGAAACCCAATGGGCAGAACGGGGATGCAAATGGTAATGACCAGCCGGACACTATGCTGAGAGCCAAGATGAAAAAGTATGGGGAGAAGGGACAATCGGCCTACAATCTGCTGAAGGTTGACAGGTGAGTGATATGCTCCTTCCATTTCCATATCTGGTACACAGTTCCTTTAACACTTGATGCAGTTCTCGCGTCACAAACTTTTGTCAGTGCAACAGCGACCTGCCCGTGGCCGCTTTCAAACTTGCTTTCGCCAGCGCCTTCCTTATCCGCCTGATGGGATGGCTGCCCGTCCTCTCTGGGCTGACTGCTGCCAGTCTGGCCATTCCCCTCAATCTCCACCTGTCAAGAAAGCAACGAGACCAGAACTTTGGTTTGATGCGAATCCGAGATTTCAAAGCGCACTTGCTGGCCGAGGCACTGTTGGGAATGCGCCAGATCCGGTACTCAGCCCTCGAAGACTTTTGGGAGGACAAGATCCTGGCAAGCAGAGACGACGAGCTCAAGCAGTACTGGAGAGTGGCATTCGGGAAGTGTCTGATCTTCTTCACTGTTAACATTGCACCACTATTGCTAGCCAGCGTTACCTTCACGGCCTATGTATGGCAGGAGGGATCCCACATCAAAGCCTCGGTCATCTTCACGGCTCTCGGTTTGTTTGACCAGCTGGATGATGCAGTGTCACTCCTACGCAAGGTACAAATCAACCTGCTCGAAGCGTGGGCAAGTGTCTCGAGGCTGGACAAATACTTTGGCCGTCTTGACAAGCAGGTTGTCACCAAACCAGGAAACTTGATCGCTTTTGAGGACGCTACCGTGGCTTGGCCTCGACTGGAAGATACTGATGAGGTCGAGGATGCTCAAGCACCGCCTCGAGGAGCACATAGCATGCTCAGTGATATCAACGTGAAGTTTCCGTGTGGTGAACTCAGTGTCATCTCAGGCAAGACCGGAGCTGGCAAAAGTCTACTCCTTGCTGCAATTCTAGGCGAAGTCAAGCTCATAGCCGGCAGCATCTACGTTCCTTCTGCACCGGAACCGAGCAACGATGAGAATATCCGAGACCAAGATTGGATCATACCCTCACTTACCTGCTTCGTATCCCAGACCCCTTGGATCGAAAGCAGCACAGTCAGAGACAACATCCTCTTTGGTCTCCCATTCAACCGCCTCCGTTACCGCAAGGTTCTCTACGCTTGCGCCCTTGAGAAGGATCTACAGCTGCTGGCTGATGGTGACCAAACGGAAGTTGGACCCAAGGGCGTCTCGCTATCCGGCGGACAAAGATGGAGAATAGCCCTCGCCCGCGCCCTGTACTCACGTGCCGGCATCATGGTGATGGATAATATCCTGAGCGCTGTGGACACGCATGTGAGCAGGCTGATCGTCGAGGAGGCACTGACAGGAGACTTGGCCGTCGGAAGGACCAGAATTCTTGCGACCCATCATGTCGATCTTGTTCGTCCGTACGCCAGCTGTCTGGTGCGTCTCAGGGGCGGGTGTCTCAAGTCTGTCGGATACAAAGCTCCTGAAAACCAGAACTTGACGCCTACGACGGCGTTGTTCGAGCCTGGTAGCCTACCATGGGCTCGACCTGATAGCAACGGAGGAGCCTCATCTTCCAGTTCAACCATGAGGGTCCTCGAGAGGAGACAAACCGGTGAGGAGAAGAGAGCTGTTGGATGGGTCAAATGGAACGTGTACAAGGCATACTACAAGGCCAGCGGTGGTGCCTTGAAATGGGCTCTAGGCATGGCTGTGCTCTTTGTTGGTCACGGTCTGGGTATTGTTCGTACATGGAGTCTCAAGGAACTTTCTCAAAGAGCCGCGTTCGTTGAAGCAAACTCCAAGACGCCGTCCACGGTTCAGTATCATCAAACATACAGCCAGATGACTGTTGGATACGCTGCTGACCATCCTACTGCTTGGAATGCCAAGCTCAGTATTCGCTTTTGTAAGTCCAAAGACCAGGATACAAACCATGCTGGAAAAGTGTTAGCTGATTCGGTGTCACAGGGATCTCGACATATGCTCTAGTTTGCTTCCTCGTCGGTGTGTCTCAAATCGCCCGCGATGTTGCCTTCACCCTGATCGGAATGAGAGCCTCAAGGAAGCTTTTTCAACAGCTAACACATACGATCCTGCGGGCGCCCATTAGATGGATCGAAACCGTACCGGCAGGTCGTATCTTGAACCGTTTTACCTCAGATATTTCGGTCGTCGATAAACCACTGGCCACCCCGACGTTTACGTTCCTACAAGCAGCCGTCCTCTTGATGATCATCGTCGTGACATGGTACGTAGACCTGCCTCTTATTCCATCATGCCATATCATAGTGGCACTGTGTGTTTACTAACCCTCTCTACAGTTCCTCCGTTTCGCTCTCGGTCCTCTTCTTCGTCATACTTCTTTTCGCCTTCTACGTCTACGTCGCCAGCAACTTCATACACGTCGCCAGAGAAGTCAAACGCCTAAAATCCGTCTCCAACTCCCCCATTTACGACCAGTTCAGTTCCGTGCTGTCCGGGTTAACAACTATCCGTGCCTTCAAACGCACCCAGTCCTACACCTACACCTTGTACCAACTGATTGACGCTAACAGCTCCGCAAACTGGGCACAGCAGCTCTTGAAGCGATGGATGGGGTTCCGCATGGGCATGCTCGGCGCCGTCTTCGTCACCATCGTGGCCGGTGCCGTGGCACTGGGTGGTGTGGACGCTGCACTCGCGGGATTCAGTCTGTCCTTTGCCTTACGTTACACGTCCGCACTTACGTCTCTTCTCGAGGCCGTGACAGCGCTGGAATTGGGATTTAACTCCTGCGAGAGGGTACTGGAGTACATTGAGGTTGAGCGGGAAAGCGAACAGGGTATGGACGCCCCTGCGGCCTGGCCGGTGGAGGGGAGAATCGAAGTCGAGAACCTCACGGCTTCGTATGCCAGTGATCTCCCACCTGTCTTGTCCGATCTCAACTTCAGGGTCGGAGCCGGTGAGCGGATTGGGATCGTTGGGCGGACAGGCGCCGGGAAGTCAACGCTTGCCTCTATTCTGTTTCGTCTCCTGGAACCTGGTAGAGGCTCGATCCGCATTGATGGTCTTGATATTTCCACCTTGAGGCTGACACAGCTGCGAAAAAGCCTCGTCATTATCCCCCAGGACCCGTTCCTTTTCTCGTAAGCTCAAGACGTTGACCTGTCCCCCCTTTTTTAGTTTCGATGCTGATGCATTCTGTCAACAGGGGCACCTTACGTTCCAATTTAGATACCGAAGGCCGTCTAGACGACACAGAGATATACGACGCCCTACGACGTGTCAACCTAATCGGTTCAACCTACAACAATATGAGTTACCCGCCATCACTCTACACACCAGTGATGGGTCCCAGCACAGCCGTCCCTTCAGTTCCAAACACAGCCGCCACCACGCCACTCCTAGCACCCGTTATTCCACCACCAACTGTGGACATCACAGTCGAGCCCGCCGCCGAAGAGGTCAACATGTTCGACGACATCCACACCCTCGGCGACAACCGGGTCCAAATCACCCCTTTCATCCTCGACACCAACGACAACGACCCCCTGGATCTCCTCACTTTCGATTCCCACCTAGAAGATCCAACACCAGTCACCCCCCTCCCTGAAATTGAACAACAACCACCCGCAGCCGAGCCCTCAGCACCAGAAGAGGAACCCCTCTCCCCACCTCCCGTATCCCTTCCTGCCCCTCTCCTCCCACTCCCCCCATCGCCCTCCCCCTCCACCACAACCGCCAGCACCGCCACCGTCAACCGTCAGGTGTTCAACCCTTTCACCAACCTCTCCCACCCCATCACCACAGGCGGCTCCAACCTCAGCCAAGGCCAGCGGCAGCTCGTCTGCCTCGCGCGCGCTTTACTCACCCGCCCCAAAATCATGGTTTTGGACGAGGCCACGTCGGCCATCGACCAGGACACCGACGCGGCCATCCAGCGGTCGTTGCGCGAGTGTATTGAGAGTACTGGCACCACGGTGTTGGTGATTGCTCATCGGTTGTCGACTGTGGCGGACTTTGATAAAGTGTTGGTGCTGGATAAAGGAAGGGTGGTGGAGTTTGGGCCGCCGGGGGAGTTGGTGAGGAGGGGGATTCAGAGGGATAAGGATCGGCAGAGGGCGGGAAAGCAGCGGGAAGGGGATGAAAGTGTCGGTAGTAGTGAGTATTTTGGTGATGATGAAGGTTCGGGGGAGGATGGGGAAGAAGGCGATATGAGTACGTTTTGGGGTCTGGTGAAGAAGAGCGCGGAACGGGATAGGTTGGTGGAGATGATCCTGGGGGAAGATTCATGAAGACAGAAGCCTAAGTAAGGCATCCGCGTAGTTGGGCAAGTTCAGGTTGGGAAGGAAAAGAGCACGAGAAGGAACCAAGAGAGGTTGAGTTTGAGTAGCTGGTGACACTGGAGTCACTGGACGGGAATTTTCGTGAAGTTGGCGTTGCCTTTATGTAGCGTTGCCATGTTGAATACTATATAGTCTATTCCGCCACTGGTAATAGAGAAACGGTCCGCTGCTGGCGATGTTGTGTATCACACTGGACATCACATAATGTCTATGTTAAGGATCTTGATATCCTCCACTGGCTTATCCTTGTGTGTCTTGACGTTCTCGATGCGGTGAATGACATCCAATCCCTGGACACCGCGACCGAAAATGGTGTGCTTGTTATCAAGCCATGGCTATTCTCTTGGTTAATATCGAGGATGTACTGGAAGTGGAAAGACCTGGGACTTGAAGCTTACCGTCTTTTCTGTCGTAATGAAAAACTGACTCCCGTTAGTATTGGGACCAGCGTTCGCCATGCTGACAGTATAAGGCTTGTCGTGCTTCAAGCTGCTAAACTCGTCCTCGAACTCCCTGCCCCATATACTCTCGCCACCTGTTCCGTCACCGAGAGGATCGCCACCTTGAATCATGAACTTCCGTATTACACGGTGGAAGATGGTGTTGTTGTAGTAGCCACGTTTGGCATGCGTGACAAAGTTCTCCACAGCCTTGGGGGCGGCATCCGGGAAGAGCCTGATGTGGATGTCGCCGTACGTGGTATGGATAACGGCCGACTGTCCTGTCTCGGCCACCTTCTTCTGCTCCGCCTTCTTTGGTCCTCCCAATACTGTTGGCTTCTCGTTCTGAACGTCTCTGGTCGACTTGGAGATCTCTTCGTCGTTTGTGAACATGTAGAAGCGAACCTTGCCCACGCCGGTCGCTATTAGCATGGGGTCTCTTGTCTCTGATTCCTGTAGAAGTGGGTTGGCAGATGCTGCCATGGCAACTGTTGTCACGCCTTTTTTCTGAGGCTGGCCTTGGTAAATGGCTAGAGTAAGAGGCCTGAACCCTTCCTCCTTGCCGTACACCTTGGTAACTTGGTTGGTGTAGGTGTTGAGGACCTTGATACCCAGATATGAACCGTAGAGGATGAAATGTCCTGATTCGTCAAAGACAACGTTGAACTTGTTCTGTAGTGCTGGTGACTCGATTTCCCTTTCTTGGGCGATGCGGCGGCCGAACTCTACGGCGTCAAGCTTCTGTAGTGCGGTACCAGCCTGCTGCATTTCCTCCACGACCTTGAGAGACTCGTCGTATGTGCGTTGTAGTTTTCCGGAAGCAAAATCGAAGATGCGAATCTTCCGATCTGGGAAAGAGACGGTGACGAATCGGTTGCCGTCGGGGGACAGCGTGAGGGACGTTGGCACAGCCTTTGCCTTTTTAAACTCGAACAGATTTGTTGCGCTCTTGAACTTGAAGACCGACTCGGGCTTCTCGTAGGAGCCACTCGGTTGCCAATATTCGACCATGCCCCCGTCGTCCGCCGACACCACGCAGTCGTATCTGTCGTTGAAAGCCATGATCCCTACTGGGCTCCGGTGCAACCCACTGATGGTATGGAACGGCTTTTCTTGCTGACCACGTCCGTCATAGAGATGGATGACAGGCTTTTCCTCCTCCGAAACTGCTAGGATGGGCAGAGGGGCACCCTTCTTGTGCACCCAGCAGACACATTTTGGTACGTAGTCGAGTTGAAGAACGGCGAGTAGATCGAAGGCATTGACGTCGAACAACTTGATGGTCTTGTCGGCACCGGCTGTAGCAAAACTGCGGCCGTCTTGGCTTACGGAAACGGACTTGATCTCGCCAAGATGAGCCTTGTATTCTTTGACGAACTCGATTTCCCCGGTGACCTTTTTCCAGAACTTGACAACGCCGTCGATCGAAGTGGTGATCAAGAAGTCGGTGATGGGCGTCATCGTGAGGAAGGTCAATTGTTCCTTGTGCATCAAGGACTTGGAATATCGGGCGGACTTGGGCATGGCCTTCAGGTACAGCTTCTCGTAGGGAAGAACGCGGCGCTTCTTCCTGGGCGCCTCGGCCGAGGGCAGCTGCGGGCCCATATCATCGTCGGACGAGCTATCTGCATGATAACGCGCTGTTGTCAGCTCTTGGAATCGCAGATGTTTGCGATGGGCAATTGGGGTGATGGGAAAAAGGGTCAAGATTACTTACCATCTCCAGAACCGTCCTGTGTAACGCCCTCTGTGAATTCTTCATGCGTGCGCTTGTTCGACTTGACGTCATCTTCTGCTTTATTCGATTCCATTTTGATGTTCGGTCGGCGGTATTCGATTGGAAAGACTTGATTCGGAAATTGGAAAGGTTTTCCAAGGAGCGTCGAGTGTCTTCAAGAACCACGGTAGTCAATTGCGCCTGAAGATGGTGGATGTGGTCGTGGCGCGACAGGGCGTGCAAAGAATTAGATGGAACGGGATGTTGTCGCGACACGGGACGGGCCACTATAATTCTAGGCGCAGATCGGCGGTTCCTGCGTGTCCTCCGCCAGCGGGAGGTTTAAAGTGGGGCTACGAAGATGTTTCTTCAGGGTAGATGAGCAAAATGCGATCTAAAACGAAACCACGTCCAAAGCTGGCGGGAGACCGGCACGATCGGTAATGGATCGCCTCACCCCAGCACGTGAAAGCAGGTTTTCGGCGTTTCCTTCCTGTTCGTTCTTTAGCATCTGTGACATGTTTTCTGTCTGGTGTTTTTTTTTTTTTTTTTTTTTTTTTTTTTTTTTTTTTTAAAAAATTTTTTTTTTTTAATAAAAATTGTTTTTTTTTTTAAATAATGGGTATTTCGGCGGGGGCCCCCCCCCATTAGCGTAGGGGGGGTGGGGGCCACAAAATAAAA
>MU859168.1:0-117895 GCA_033297205.1 Pseudoneurospora amorphoporcata | reverse complement strand
GTCGAGAGGGATCAACAAGGCCTTCGAGACCAAAGTAGTTTATTAGCTGAATTTGAACTACTGTTCCAAGCCCTGATCACAGCCCTTGTCACATTAAGGCAACTAATAAGACCGGCCTTGGCAGTGCAGTCGATATGGATATCGACTGCCCCCTGGCTACCACTAAGTTTCTTTTCTTAATCACTAAATTAATCACTTTATTCTAGATCCTTTAAGGAACCATCGTAAAGTGTGCTATCAGTAACAAGCGCCCCAACCAGTGCTTGTTAGCTCACATCTATGATCGTAATATTCCGTTAGGATCACAATATGATATTCAAAGAGCAGAGGTACCTTTCCGCCGAGGTATAATACGTTAAATTTGGACCTTTTGCTACGGTAGCTCTTGCATAGAAAACGCCTTGAACTCCTACCTTATTTCTTTGTTTTTATGTATCACCAACGAACTGTAGGCTTGGCGTGTGCGAAGGCAATGAAAACGTTTCTGGAAACAGCGGCAGCGTTTTTGGCCGAGTCATCCAAACCCCTGAAAAAACTACTCCGATAGATAAGCTACGATCTTTTTAGCGCCGCCTCCCCACTTACCGTAATGCCTCCGTCCGAACGATATGGATATGGGAGCTGGTGGTTCAGTTCTTTGACCCTACCACGTGATTAAAAGACCCGGTTCATATCTTTCCGACTCCCATAGACAAGCCCCCGATTGGTAGCTTATCTATGAGAGAGCGGACGGGATCCCGAGTTTTCTACCATCTATGGCCGTATGTGCTATTTCTTTTCAGAACCTTTTCCCATATAGACAGTGAACGCTTTTCTGAAATTATTTCGCCTAGTGTAAGAGTGTGACAAGGGCAGTAATCTGGGCTTGGAACAGTAGTTCAATTCAGCTAACAAACTACTTTGGTCTCGAAGGCCTTATTGATCCTTTCGAGCCTTTCCAACTGGGCTGGGATTCCTGGCCTTTTTATGCCAAAGCCTTTCTTCCTTCTGATCGGTACGTACAGAGTCTGTTGGCCTGATTCCCGCCATGAGGCCGTAAGGCATCTATCTAGCAGTGTGCACGCGTGTGCTTACAGGTGGATCTTCATGAGTGGTTTCCTCTAGTCGCTTCCCTCCTTTGGCGCCGGCCATATCGCCAACGCCTTCCTGTTGTTGTGGTTGGCTGGGGATGGTCCTGTGAGGACAGGGTTCTCCTCTCTGGTCTGGCCGGCTTGCCCTAGCGTGAGGGGCAGTGCAGCCGGCAGAGGTATCGTTGGCTGGAATACGCTGAAGCATCTGCGCGAGGTTGAGAGATGTGCGGCTCCGTAGCCTCACGTTGTAGGGTCAGGGTTGAGGTCGAATGTCCGTGTGACAAAGAGCGTTGAAGCACAAGTTATAAGCCGGGCTGTAAGCGTAAATCCAGAACAAGCTGAACTTGGCCGCCAAGGGGTTCTTGTGCGCAATAAACACCGCCGTGCAACACTGTCCAGCTGACATAGACCGCCAAAATGAAAAATATGCCTGTCAGGTACATCGTTCCTGCGCCGGAACCTCATCACCACCAACGCGGCGCTGACACCACAAACCAAGCTCCAGCACTGATTGCCCAAGTTGTACTTGGTTTGGAAGCTGGGGTCCATGTAGCCGCTTAATTTGAGAACGTCACCAAAAAAGTAAGAAATAACGACATTGCCGGAGAGTTGAGTGAATAGGCCGAGCAAGGAACCGATGAGCACGTGGCGTCGTATACCGGCGGTCCGGATCATATCCGCCCACGACTGCTTCGAATGTCCAACTCGATCTCGAGAGTCACCTTGACCTCGGCGATTTCCGCTTTCACGAACTCACTATCCGCGTTTCCTTCGGCATGGTACGTGATGAGCACATTTTTTGCTTCCTCAAGGCGATCTTTACTCATCAAGAATCTCGGAGATTCCGGAAGGAAAAAGATAAAGGCTACTTGGAGTAGGGAAGGAGCCATTTGAAGAAGGGAGGGAATACGCCAGGACCAATCGTTCTTAATCGTTTGGGTACCAAAGGTGCAGCCGGCGGTGACAATGGCACCGATAAAGTAGCAGGCGTTGAAGAGGGAGGTTAGAATGGGACGTTCCTTGGGGTAGGCAAGTTCGCCAATCAGACAAGAGCCGGCTACGATGGCGTAGGGAAGACCGAAACCAACGATGGCGCGAGCAATGATGTATATAGGGGCTGGACAACGTTAATATGACTAGACGAATAAGTTATGGCACGGGGTGGGCATACCGTTCTTTGAGGAACCTTGAATAAAAGTGCCAATGATCATGACCCAGGAACCAAACATGATGCACCATCTCCGACCCAACGTATCGTTAATCAGTGGGATGAAGGGCAGAAGCGAGAATGCCGCTGTAGGCGCCCGTTGGGTGGCCAAAGTCTTAACTCTCGTTAGCACCTGCATTCCCTCAACTCCTCAGGATAACTCACACTCTTTCCAAGCAGGCAACAACTGCGCCGAGTTTATGATTTGCGAATCGAACCCGGATGTCATCTCGATGCCGATGACACAGGGGAAGAGCAGGAGAGACATGTTTCGCAGATGTGGCTTCTTCCACCATGGAATGGGATCATCCATAGCCATCCGATGGATGATATTGTCAGACTGGGGGCCGCCGCCGACCATCTTGACGATCTGTGGTGGTGCTTAGGTGGTGTTGGGGTGTGTGGTGAGTGAGGCAGCTCAAGGTGATGGCACGGTGTAGTGACCGGGCATGGGGAGAGAAGGGAGCCCTAAGGAAAGGGGAGGTGAGGGACCGAGCCTTGCATATAAGGACTGGTGATAGCTCAGGAGGATCTTTCCTCAGCCAGGGTCTGGTATCTCGAGGCCCACCGTGGGCAAGTGACTCGTGCTAGGCTGTATGTTGCCTCGTCGGATAGTAAACACTATGGAGACCGGACAATGTAACTGGCTGGGGAGACCAGATGGATCGGAAACGTGGAGTGATGATTTGTTGTTGGTTCGATTCAGATGATGTTCATCTCGCGGCAGGCGAATTATTCCAGCGAGGCAAGTCCGAGAGGAGGATTGTCCAGTTCTGGGTTGGCCTAGGCAAGCCGGACCTGGAGCCGGACGATTTCTCCATATTGCAACTCAGCATGAGGAAATGGCTGGATGCAGATCCGGGGTCTGATGGTGCCCTCGTAGTATCTATCCCTAACAGTCGCCTTTCGTTTGAGCCATCAGCCGCCAGACAGGCAATGACTTGCTGCCGGGAAGAATGGTTGCGTGAAATGTTGGTTTAGCCTGTGACTCCTGGACAGGAGAGGTTCAAGTCAGTAATGGAACGAGTGAGGTCCGGTTAGGCTGAAGCCGATCGCCCAGAAGGACAAGAGATCCGGCATGCATGGTGTGAAGGGAAGAGGCGCACCACTCACCATAGGCTACTTACGTCGAAATATCATTGGGTATGATCTCTTGCAGCCCGGGCGTGATTTACAGGCGTTCTTCAGCTTCCCAACTCTTATGCCAAAAGTTATGGCGGAGTGTCCTGGTCCATATGCTTTCAGTATACCAGAGCCGTGGTAATGGACCCTTCCCTCGTTCTTCCAGACGTGTTCTCGATGTATAGGGAGTGCCATGAAAGGTCGGTACAAAACAAGCATTCTGGCAACCATATTCCGGCATCCAGTGTTATAGCCGCGATCCATTGCCAATATACAGATCAGGCTAATGTACGTTACGCAACCGCCGTTGACGAGCGGAACGGCATGTGTGGCATGCGCGGGCCAACACCAGAATGCGACCCTGTCGTCCAATCCGCATAGCAAATAATACCGCTCGGCGTTATTTCGTCTTGCCCATAGCAACCCAGAGTGCTATCTACGTGCGCGGGACGGGATGAATTTCCATGACGGTGTATGGTCGGGAGGTTATTGTGCGACCTATTCGAGGGGTGAAGGGAGCGAAGAACTTGGGGAGATCGCGTGGTGGCTTGAATCAAGCATTGGGCAGTGTAAGCCAAGAGCATTGGCAGGATCAAGTGCCGGATGCCAAGTTTACTGAGGCTTCTGGGAGGGTTGGAAGTTGACGACATGTGTTGGTATGATGGAAATGCGTCGGAGCTCGACTGTTCAGATGGGAATGTTATCGCCGGAAGTTATTTGAATGCTCGGATAGCATTTATGCGCTGGTGAGGGGGATGAACTTGCCGAACTTCCGTAGTTGACCACTCCTGTCGCGGATATCCCATGCAATATCCAGCCCGCTGTGCACTCAAAAGTTAAATGGTTGATCGGCAAAGACTCCCCCTCGTGCTAGTTGTAACTGAGATTGAGGGGCGAGGCAGTTGTTGGACCTGGGGCGAGAGTCTGAACTGCAGGGTAAGGTATTATTGTTCACGCTGGGGAAAAAAACGAAGAAGAAGCACATCATCTTGACAAAAAGGATTTTGCCAGGAAAGGATGTGATGGGACAAGAGTAGATGGCGCGGTGTTGAGGGAATGAAGGGCGACATTATGGAGTAGCGCGGAAAGCTCAAATTGATGCCCGTGTCCAATTCAGTTCAGTTTGTCAAGGAGCCGAAGAGAGACAATGTCGAGGAGAAAAAGTAGTTCTCGAATGAAATTTTTTTGCCTATCAATTAGTGCCTCCGCTCCATCATCGTTCATTCCACGAGCCAAGTTTCGAGAAATGAAACTGGACATCCCCGTGGGGGTTACAGAAATTCCGCCGCAGGTAATTTCTTTCCTTCCATCCTCGTAAGATCAGGGCATGCCCGTGTCCGCCTGTTCGCGTGAATCAATCATTGTGTAAGGTACTCTCTGTGCTGCTCCTTCCTCACCTCCCCGCCCATCTTTTTGCCTCTTTCGTCACTAGATCTATTTGCTTAACAAATTTCTGCATCATCTCTCAAGTCTTCCCGGACCTGTTCATGTTGGTGTCAACAACTATGAGCCATCCACCTATCGGCGACATTCGTGACCACCCACTTGAGATCCCCATCCCCATCTAACACTAACACTTCCCACAAGGACTCCAGGGACAGTATCCGGTTTCGCACTAGTCGGAGCAATCCAATAGCATTGTCCACTGCTGCAATACCGGGCCCCCGTGCCGCCACCGCACATCTTGAGAGCGGCTAAGGCTTTGGGATCCATGGAATGCGGATCGAACATGGCAGCGGGAGCCGGGAGGAGCGGGAGCTGCAAGTAGCGCAGTGGCGAAGAGGGAGAAACAGGTCGTGAACTTCATGGTTGGTTGGTTGGTCGTGTCATGATGAAGGTTGCGAGAGACTGGATGATGGATGATAAGACTTGTGGATTGATCACGACAAGATGGTCGTGCAAGCGTCCCTCGGTTTGACCTTCTTATAGGCCTATGTAGTCCTGTCTTTGTCAGAGACACTTGAAGGCCGTTGATGGTCATAGACACCGATGTCTGTCCCCAAATCCCATTGCTGCGGTGCTGGAGTCTTGGAATATCAAAACCGCGGATGCCGACAAGTTCCAAGAGCCAGGTGCAGCGAACAACTTATTGCATCTTCTTGGCTCGACCCATGAGACTCGGAGCGTTCCAGCAGTCCGGATCCGAAGGCATCTTCGTATGGAAGTAGTGGAGGCTTATATCGAGTCAAACAAGTGTGAGGAGCAAATGACACGCAGGAAAAAGAGAGGGGTAAAACGGTGTAGTTGGAATTCGCGCACCGGCTAACGGTGATTGTTCCCGGTCCAGAGAGTGTAGCATGTCGTACGAGAGCTGGTACCTATGCAGCAAGAGTAAGATATTTGAAACCGTATGAGATGGTCGTCAACGCCACGCTTGTGCGGGTCGATATTACCGTTCCCGCTTGCCACAACGCAAGAATGACAAGTTGACAAGTTAACATCGGTCGGCCACGCAACAGACCAGATGGCCACCGAGGCAGACTTGTGTGTTGTTAACCAACATCTTCTGACCCTTGCTGCCCTTTCCTTCTCCAGCCCAAGCGCTTCATTTTCAGATCTTCAACTCTCCGTCCTATGTTCCTCCTCCTCTTCTTCTTCCAGAGTTTGCCTTACAGCCGTTGGGGACCATCAAAGCAGCTTCCTGCCAGGTTCGGACGACTCAGCGGGAGAGCCGATCCGGAAAGGTGAGCCACCGAAGGGTTACTGTGAGCAGTTGGATAGGTCGAGAGTCTCAGCGGGCAACTTCGCATGAGTACGTATGAGTCCTCGACAATTACTTCGACAAGCCATTTGCCGAGTCGCAGGAGAGTTTTTCGCGGTGTGTTGATTTCGGCAACGCGTAGTGTATCACGAACCGTGGTGTTTTGACTTTTAACAGTTTCTGGAAAGGAGAAGCCAGGATGATTCCGGACAAACATCGGGCATCGTCGGCATGCCCCTTCCCTCAATTGACCAATCAGAAGCCGTCCTGGTGACTAACCGCCCCAAGGATGGGGGATCCTCGCTGCTGCGTGATGTTTGTGCTGTGCTGTGTTGCCCCTCAACAGCTTCCAGTTTCCACGACGGCAGTGTAACCTCCATTCTCAATCATAAGACATCGTCGCGAAAATGTCAGCAGAGACCGAAACCAAGCCCGCGGCGCCATGGTACGCCGCCTTCCCTGAGCCTCAATCCGACCTGATGAACATCTCGCGCGCAGAAGTGCGGGAGATGCTCAAGGGTTCGACGGGTGAAGTCATCGGCAAAGATTTCGTCTTGGTCGATTTGCGAAGGAACGATTTCGAGGTTCGTATAGCATCCATTTCATCCACCCCTCTCCCAGCGGTCAGCTCGAGCGAGTTCCAGCTAGCTCGCTAACGCCAAGACCTTCTTACTATATTTCCAGGGCGGCACAATCCGCGGCTCCCTCAACCTGCCCGCGCAGTCGCTATATCCAACTCTTCCGACCGTCTACGCCATGTTCAAAGCAGCCGGGCTAAAAAAGGTGATCTTCTACTGCGGCTCGTCCACGGGGCGCGGCAGCCGCGGCGCTCGCTGGTTGTCTGATTATCTCCTGAAGATGGGGGACAGTTCTATTCAGAGCTTGGCTCTGTTCGAAGGGATCAAGGGGTGGGCGAACGCGGGACCGGAGTATGTCGAGTGGATGGACGGGTATGATGCGTCGGTTTGGGAGAGGTTGAAGAGCCAGTGAAGGACGCGGAGGCGGGATTGGTGGATTACGGCGGGGGGTGGTTCGTCGATGGCGGTTGTGGTGGTGGTAGTGGTTGATGGTCGAGAGGGGTGGGAGATGTTGAAGAGGTAGAGGGAGGCGGAGGAGCTGGTTGGGACGGTGCCGGTGCCGGCGCTTGGCTGAGGGGACTGGTTGAGGTTCTGGGTGGCGGACATGGTGCTGGTGATTGTTGACTTTGATGACGATGGGAATGAAGGCATTCAGGGGTTGTTTACAGCAACAAGGTCAACTGTCAACAATCAGCCGAAAAGAGGAAAGGGAAATCAACACAGATATAAATTCCAAAAACATCAAGACAGGGACATGGGGTGATTACCAAAACTGAGGCGATTCTCGAGTTCTCCGACTCCATTCGCTCACCGCAGGTCTGGTCGAGATCCAGATCCATGACATGGCCTGTTGTTGGGCTTCAAGGCCGCTGATACCTGGTGAAGAAGAGCAACGAGTGGAAGACGCGGAACTGACGATAGCGAATCGACAGCGGATCAGCTTCAGCGCTTCTTCAGGGGCCCCCGCCTGTGTCCGCCGTGTGGTCCGCAATGAGTGGCCCAAGCTCCTCCAGCTGGCCTTGCATGATCGACCAATCACAAGCTGCGACTTGCGTGATCCGTCGCGCTGTCAGCCAAACCGTCAAGGTGCCCTCTGCCTGATGAAAGAAAGAATTGTTTAGAAAACACCAAACAACAACACCACCAACAAACCCACACAACCCCCCCCAAAAGAACACAGACAAACCGCAATCATGTCGCGACGACCACCCAGAGGAGAATACATCGAGACCGACACCGGCAACAAGGTCGCCCGCAAGGCCACCTTGGTCGGCACCCAAAACATCATGCTCGGCGGCAAGACCGTCATCCAGCCCGACGTCATGATCCGAGGAGACCTCGCCAGGACGATTCCACCCGCCCAGTCCGCGTCCGGTGGTCCAGCCAACAACACTGCCGTTGCCATTGGCCGTTATTGTTTCTTGAGCAAGGGATGTGTGCTAAGGCCGCCGGGGAGGATGTACAAGGGGTATGTCTGCCTTGGCTTTCCCTCTGCAAACTCTCTTCTCCATGTACTGACGATAGACTGCTGCGTGCGCAGAGTCTTCACATTCATGCCCCTCCGCCTAGGCGACCACGTCTTTGTCGGCCCCGGTACCGTCGTCCAAGCTGCTCAGATCGGCAACCACGTTCACATTGGCGCCAAGGTCGTCATTGGCGAGTTTGCCATCATCAAAGACTACGTCAAAGTCCTCGACGGCTCAGTTGTTCCCCCGAATATGGTCATTCCTAGCTTCAGCATCGTTGCTGGTCAACCGGCGCGTATCATTGGCGAGATCCCAGAGGGTGGCATTGAGGCGTTCGAGTTGAGAGATCTCTACAAGACGGTGGGCAATAATCCGCAGCCGACGACGTCTTGAAGTCGGACTGGACGGTCGCGCTTGGAGCTTCGTGCTACAAGGTGTAATAAATTCTCGAGAGAAGGATTGGCCTCGCGTCATACCGGCGCACGTCATGGAGGCAGAGAGATCAGGCGTATCGCATACTTGGGTGTTCAGGCATTGGACCAAGCTGTCGTACGTATCACTCTATATACCTAACCCAACCTTCTCACTCCTCATTAACACCATCCTCTCCCTCGCCTAGATCGCATACGCACTCTTGGGCACATCCTTGACACCCTCCCTCTCCAACACCAAAATACTCTCCGCATTCGCCCTCACGCTCTCCTCCAAGCTCGTCCAGCCCTGCTTCTGTCCGACGCTCTTCAACAGCTCCTCGGCCCTCTGATTCGGCACCTCGGTCTGATCCCACCCTTCCGTCTTCGGCTTTCCCAACCCCTCCTTCCGCTCTGGAAACATCTCCCCCAACAACCTCGCCACCTCCTTAAAGCTATACCTCCCACCAAAAGCAAACAACCGTTCCCTATCGACCTTTGGACTCGACGACGCCAGCGCAGCCACATACACCTTGGCCATATCCACGCAATCCACAAACCACTGCGGCTCCATCAAGTCGATAATAGCCATGTGCTTGTTCTCCCAGATCCAATGCACCATACCGGGCGTGCTCGGGATCCCTTGGTGCACCGGATCCAGACACGCTCCAAGAACGGTATCGAGCAGAACGGCATTGAACTGGAACGGGGGGTTTTCGCGGTGAACCCACTCCCAAACGCCTTGCTCAACAAGCGTCTTGAGCGCCATGAATCCCGCCATTCCTTTCGTTTTGGGATCAACGTTCTTGTCTCTCGCCAGCGCGATGGCCTCCTCGTTCCAACTTTTCTCCGTCAGGACCACCGTCTTGGTGGCATCAGGTGTCCAGACGGCCCACGCCGAAGAAGTAAAGACGAAACTCTTGACGGTTCCAGTCCGCCTGGCTGCCTCCAATAGCCCAGTCTGCCACTCTAGCTCTTTCTTGGCAGCGCCATCGGGGTCCCGGGTAGTCAGGTCCGTGGCTCCAACGCAGTGCACGATGCCCGCTACGCCCCTGACGGCGGAGTCCCAGGCGTGGGGGGCCGTGACGTCGGGGATCTCGTACAGTTCGAATTTCTTGGGGTCGTCACCGTGGCGGGAAGAGTAGAGGTCTGAGAGGTAGGAAGTCTTGGAGGCGGAGCGAACGGTGCCCCGGACGCGGTAGCCGGCTGATAAAAGCTGGTCGGCGACGTGAGAGGCTATGAGGCCGTTACAGCCTGTTACGAGGATGAGGGAGTCCAAGGGGATGGAGGGGTTGGTGAGGGTGATGTTGGAGGCGGAGGCGGAGGGCGAGGGCGAGGGCGAGGTGTTGTCGTTGGTCTTGGAGGGGGACATTTTGCTGTTGAGGCTTGGTGGTGGTGACTGGTGATGGGCTTGTCGAATGCGAGTTAATGGTTGGGTGGACTATTATAACTAAAGTCGGGATGTTCCAGATGGGTTTGTGAGGGGATGCCGAGGTATACTCTACCAGTTCAGTTGGAAAAACAGAAGACAAGACAAAACCAGACAAGACAAGGCAAGAGATCGGGGAGGTGATATACCATCTACCCAGAAAGTAATACAGAGGTCACCTCCACCGGTAGAGGTATGCTGGCTTACAAAGACAGTTCCTCCTCGGACACAGCCCACGACGAACAAGCTTACCGGCATGCCAGCATGCTAGCTTACAAACACTCCTCCCCTCTCCTCTTAGCGACCGGTACTCGGATACCCGACAACCCCGAAAAACGAGCGAGCCCGGACTCGGTCCGCATGCGTTCCTGCCGGAGCCTGCTTCTGTCACGCGCCATCCCGTACAGTTAAGAATGTGGTTAGGTACCTATGGCGTGGCTCGGTGGCTCGGTGGCTCGGATCAGGAGTTGAGGCATGCCGATGCGATGCGATGCGATGCCGGGTGCCTTGTTGATGTTCCGAGGTTCGCCGTATCAACACCCTACCTGTTGGAGTTTTTTCTGCAAATCTTCACGCGAGTACCAGCCGACTAGAAGTGAGACGCCGTGGAACGCCGTGGAAGGGGAGTACCGCCAGCTGATTACAGTATCAGTCAGGTTCAAAGAGAAGTGATTAGAGAAGCAAAAAGGAAAAGGCACCTCAAAATGTGAATATATTCTATTCTATCCTATAATAGTGAGTGGGCAGTGAGTGGACAGTGAGTGCGCAGTGAGTGCGCAGTGGGCAGTCGCCAGTCGGTTGACAGTCACTTTTGTGAATGAAACATGCAATGCGTGCGACTCTCACTCGGCTCTCACCTCTCACCTCTCACCTCTCAGCTGGGCTACTTACCTACCCACCTACCTACCTACCTACCTACCTACCTACCTACCTACCTACCTACTTACCTACCTACCTTACCTACCTACCTACCTACCTACTTACCTACCTACCTACCTAGAACTAGTACGACAATTCGGTTTATTATACTTCTACTTCCACTTCCACTTCCACTTTCTATCCCCCACTTAGCCTCCCGTTTTCCCCCCATGGCCCTTGTCCCCCGTTCGATCACTAGGTAGGTATTTAGGTACCGTATAAACTCACGTCGCCAGATTGGCTGCAAACCTCTAATGTCAGAAAACCAGCCCGGTTTATCTGGGCAGAATAAGTAAGTACAGTTCTGTAAGGCTCACTCACGTCCAGCTTTCTATACAGTAGTAATGTATTTATGAAGGCTCACGTCCGGCTTCCCGTACAGTAATGTATGTATGTATGTATGTTAAGGTGGAGGGGGGCGATGGAATGTCGCTGGTTAGGCGGTGGGGGGGGGGGGCTTGTCAACTCGGTCGGTCGGCCTTTTCGACTTCGTGTGGCACTTCCATGCTGGGGGGATTAGGTAGGTTTCTTCTGTTTTGCTGGAGAATCTGGCCTGGCCTAGTTTTTTTAGGTACCTAGCTTTTGACAGCCATCGATACCGCGGGCGTGCATTGAATTGCAGTAAAGTCAAAACTTTGTGGGACAGCAGAGCACATTAAAGTAGGTATGCTGCTTCCTGTGCTTACTGTCTGTCGGGCGCTCAAAGAGGGTTCAGTTAGAACTAGAGGTTTGCCAATGACAATCTGGCGCGTTTATACGGTACCTAGTAGGTATTCAACCCGTCTTACCACATCCTACCAACCTGAATGCATGCACCTTGTATCGAAGTTCGCTTTATATTCTATATTTGTCTATCATATATACATTCTATCGCATACAAATAGTACTATCCCCTCGAGCGCAAACACGGCCTCACTTTTTTTCGAGATAAATGCAAGAACCTAGTATGAGTACCGGTAAGTTGAACCCTTGGTCGTTATTCCGCACCTCTCGCAGCCTCTAGTTATAGATACCAGTAGGAAGGTGCGCTGTGCGCCTAGCAATGAGGGGTATTTATACCTGGGTTCTTGGGGTTTCCTCCTTTCAATAGTTTCTTTCTAATCAACCATCACCTTGCCCAAAGATCCAGTTTCAACCCCGAGGGGTTGCAATAGTCTTCAGTTTCTACTTAATGGATACCCTTTGACTCCATATATAACTAAACTATTATCTCCTTAGCGATTTTCCTCCTCGACACCTCCTATCCCGTCATACCACCTGGAGCCATTCCTCCCTTGCTCTCAAAGTTTCAAACCAGTTACAATGCCAACCCACGCCGGGAACGAACTCATCTTTCGCATCCTCCCCTTCTCTAAACGCCAACACTATCGGCGCCCCATAATCGACTGGTTCACCTCCGATGCCGCGGCCGCATACATTCAAGGCAAAAATATGCCGGAAATTGCGCGCTCCAAGGAGCCGTACGCGCTGGACAAGCTGGCAAAGATCGACACGGATAAACTGCTGAGGGTCATTACTTACCCGCCGGAGTGGTATTTGAAGAACGTGCTGAGTGCGACGGACGAGGCGGTGGGGAATTTGAGGACGTCGTTGTCGTTGGGGATGGAACGCGTAGATGTTTTGAAGGAGGAGGAGGAGGAGGGGTCCAAGGCGATGAAGGCGCTCGTAGCGGATTCGGATTTGGATCTCGACGACGCCGCGGGCGTGGATGTGGATGTGGAGGTGAAGGTGGAAACAGCATCACAAGCTGTCCAACTCGGAACTCGTGCCGTTACCAATCGCGCGAGTCTCGAGTCGCTCCCCTACGAGCTTTTTCACAATATCTGCGAGCGTTTCACCATCTCCACGCTATGGGCTCTCAAACACTCGTCCCGCCGATTATCGACCTTGGTATCCTCATTGAGAGAGGTGCAATTCGCCCTTGAGTACGCGCCCGGTGCATTGGCGGTTTTGCTTCGTACGGGGGCGGCGAGGTTTTGGACTCTGGCGATGTTGAAGAAGTTGATGGTGGAGCAGCAGCAGCTATGGAGGGGAGGAGTGACGCATCATCTCTGTGAAGGATGTGTACATGGTGCCACTCCTGGGCTGTTTGTGTTGCTTCTAACAGGCCAGAGGAGATGTTGGGCGTGTTTGACGCAAGAGCATATGTTTCCCGGAAGGAGGCTGGAGGTAAGGCAGACGAGGGGGTCTCTGGATGGTGGGCTTGATTGGATTAAGGTGGCAGAGGAAGAGGAAGAGGCAAAAAGAAGCTACATCAGCAAGAAAATTATCATCAAAGCTGGACCAAATGATCCCTTCCTTCGATTACCTCATGCACTGGAATTCGAAGTCGAATACACCACCAAGAGCAAGGGTGAAGAAGTAAGGATTCACTTACCACCCGGCTTTACCAACGAGACTCTCGCCAAAGTCGCCGGCTCAACACCACCCCTTGACCGAAAACCACTCAACATGGAGCCTGATGAGTTCCTCACCCTTTCCCTGTTTCGGTATATGGCCATTGCTTTGCCATACCCGTCTCCCAGCTCCCCGTCAGATGCCACTCAACATGTTCATTCCGGACCCTCCAGCCACATGTGTTGGGGCTGCCTCCTTGCCTCACGAGCAACCCGTTACCCCGCTGACCCGGAAGTGAACAATCGTGAGGACGCTTGGAGGGATCTTAAGAGGAAAATGGGCTATTACCGGCAGCTAGTGTACTCGAGGGACGAGTATTTGCAGCATTTTCGGCGGTGTAGGCTGGCGCAGGAGAGGTGGGAGGCGACCATCTCCAATAAGGATGAGACGGTGCCAGAGGAGTATGAGACTGAACCACTCGAGAATATGGATGGTGAGTACTGGGAGCGGGATTAATGAGTTGGTTCAGGTGGAATTGGGATGGAATTGTAAGGGGTTGTTTTGATGTTTTGGGAAGGCATGATAATGGTGCTTCAGGGCTGCGTGGGCCGAAAGGTGTCTTGCAGTTTGCCTAGAGGACGGAAAGACAAGATCCAGTAATGAACATGAAACGAAAGGGGCGAGCAGATTCGGATGCAGAGGAGTCGAAACGGTCCACGCTGTCGTATCCGTGGGACAAGTGCTCGACAGACATTGACTGAGGGGAAAAGTTGGAAAGATGAATGTCAAACGTCAGGATGAATGTTTGATTCTGGAGAGTCAAAGAAACCAGCCAAAAGGCGGTGGAGGCCCAGATGCTGAACATGTTCTCGTGCCCCTCCCGGCTTGTGGCTGGCCATGGCCTTCCTTCCTTCCTTCTACGCACCTACCCATTTTACGAGGGCCTCTTTCCTAGACTGGCGATGGCCTCTTTTCCGCAACGGGGAGTGCCTTCCTGCCTGCATTGTCATGGTGAGGTCTGCGGGCAGGTGCATGCGCCCGTCGGTCCCGATAGTGTTCGCTTCCCATCCATCGTCTTCCTCGCTCCCCTGTGAAAGCATCGAACTTTCCACCATCACTGTCATTCGGGTCAACTGGCCCATACCCAGACAACAACCCGTCCCGTCATCTTACACTCCCATCGTTACCGTACCAGTTACCAATCCCGGTATCTTACCAACGTATTCGTATTTTACACCCTCTCCATATACCATCTGATCGCAATAAATCCAACACCACTTCAGACAAGCATCGTTATCATGAACTTCGGCATTACTACGGAGAATATTAACAATATGAAACGATAATTACCGTTCAACTGACGACACCTCTACGGCCTTCGAGGGTATGTGTTCGGCGTCCTAACTGGATACGGTAATACACTAGATGATTACGTGCCGTAGCTCCGACCGACTGAATGACGAATGCGAAATTTGACACTACCCCTCCACACTTCGCTGTGCAGCAAGTGACGGATCGATGAACTTAAGCGATGCCACCACTACGGTTACCTGTGCAAGTGATTGCATGTTTCATTGCTGGCTTTGGGTGTCCGGTGGAAATACCGGCACTTCGGATACGACAACGATAGCTAGGATGGAATGCTGTCCGACAGACAGAAAGTGGCTTCTAACAAGATCGTCAGTGAGCACCCGACTTTGTGTCCATGTGTGCCGTTCTGTCGGCATAGGGAACCTCCCCGATGGGTCGCAATGGGTGGGCAGGCGACCGACCGGACGGGAATGCTGTGAAACTCCATGATGATGGGAAATTGGATTTCTAGCAGGATGGATGGACTGGGGCAAATGAAAGAATTTATCTTGGTGGTGCCGACACTAGCAAGGCTAGGTAGAGGACTGACTGGAGATATGAAGGTAGCCACCAAGAATCTTCCACCTCCACTCTGATTCCGTTGGGATATCCCATTCACCTGTTGACGTACCTTCGCTTGTACTTGCCCCAAGTTGATCTTTGCCTTTTCTTCTTTTCCGCCAAATTTCACATTTGCATTCCCGCTTGATACCATTATGTTACCAGAACAGCTCGTCCGCAGGTAACGATCAGCAGCAAACATGACAGCGACACAAGATCTCACTCCGAACCCGGCCATTGTTATCATTGGCGCCGGCCTCACCGGCCTCCTTGCGGCTCAAGCTCTTAAAAAGGTCAGTAGATCTTACCCTCCACCACCTCCTCGCAATCATTCCTCTCCCCAGGTCCACTAACAAACCCGCAGCACGGCTTCCAAGTCATAATCTACGACTCGGAACCACACCTCAACTCCCGCCCTCGCGACTGGACCATCCTCATCCACTGGGCTCTCCCGCTCTTCTCCTCCCTCCTTCCCCCCTCCATCTTTGCCAACTTCGACCGCGCCATCTGTAACCCCCACCTAGACTTTGACGAGTGGGCCGAGACGCTGCCCATGTACAATGGCGAAACAGGCGATCTGATGTTCAAGAGCGCAGTGCCCGGCAGCAGAAGGATTACGAGGCGGGGATTGCGGGAGGTTTTAGCTGAAGGACTGGAGATCCAGTGGGGACGGAAAGTGGCCAGCCTGGATACTGAGTCTAATCCGGATAAGGTGAAGGTCACTTTGGAAGCGGTAGGGGAAGAAGGAGCGGAAGAAGAGGAGGAGGAAGTGTGGGCGGATCACGTCCTCGGCACGGACGGGGCGAGTTCCAAAGTCAGGGAGATTCTGTTTTCGAATCAAGAAGGCGGAGAGGAAAAGGCAAAGGTGATGAGGAGCGGGTTCATGATTGGGACTTGCATCGTTGATTACCAAGATGATGGAGAGATGGTGCGGAAGGTGCTGGAGAAGCATCCGGTTACGAGCTTGGTGATGAGTCGAGGGGCTGTGGGTGGGTTTGGAGGTATGTTTCTTTCTTTTCTGGTCATACCACATAATAAAGAACTCGAAGTGTCGGGAACGGATTGGCCCATAAATCTCATGACAGTGACACAAATGGCACAAAAGCAGACAGACGACAAGCTGACATCTCAGAAGTCCAATACACAACCGGCACCCCACCCTCTTCCCTCCAGCACACAATCTTCTGGACCAAAGTCTGGAAAGGCTCGCTCTCCACCACCCCCGACATGCATCGCAAAGGCCCCGCCGCCGTCCGCTACCTCAAACAATCCTGGCAAGGCCTCCACCCCTCCTTCCAGTGTCTCATCGACTCGACGCCCGAAGACGACACCCACACCAAAGCCTTCATTGACGAGATGGGCACCTGGATCGCTCAACCGTTTGATAACAGGGACGGGAGGGTGACGCTCGCGGGTGATGCGGGACATCCCATGCTGATTTTGAGGGGACAGGGGTTCCAGCATGCTGTTACTGATGTGCATAATTACGTGCAGGCTTTGCTGGCAATTAGGGATAGTAGCGGTGGAGCGGACAGGAAAGAAGCGTTTGCGGCGTATGACAAAGATATGGTGGCGAGGGGGTCAAAGGCCGCGTTGCAGGCGCTGGAAGAGGCCGAGTTGGCGATGGATGCGACGAGTGTGGAGAGGATGTTAATGGTCAGGAAGGGGCATGGGAGGAGTGTTTAGTCTCAGCTAGGATAGGACAAGGCCGAGGAGTGCTGGGTTGCAGCCAGCCGAGGTAGGACTTTGTCGTGACGAGAAGGGATTCGATCGGCTCGTATCATATGGGTGGGATATGCGTGACATCGACGGAACTCAGACATATAAGCGAGGGGAAGAGAGGAATAGAAGCTGAAAGAGGGAAAGAAACCGAAGAGGAAGTTACCATACCCAAATAGAATGGGACCAAATGGAAATGATGAAGCAGCTGGTGATTTCTTGGGTGTTGTTCAGTTCTTGGGTTGGGAAAGGTCGTCCGTTCATGCGCGATACTTACAATGTTACTGAAAGATACTGTAACGGTACTTTTGCTCTTGTGTTGAGGACGTGGGAAATCGACAGAAACACGTCACGGTGCACTTGGTATTATCCATCAATTAAACCTATCATCAGACTTTGCGCAACATTATCGAAGAACGAAGAGGTTATCTGGACTTTTGCATCCGGAGTTTGTTCGGCGGATCGTAAATAAAAGGGATCCGCGGATTTTTGTAATGGTTCGCTCGCTTGGCTCAGTTTGGGGATTGTCCGCAGCGGCCGATGTTACATTACCACGCGATGTGATGTGTTGCAGATTACATACATACATAGCACGTTTTTGAAACTCCTGGAATGGCTGGACTCTGGTACGACTTGGTAAGATTGGATTGGATGTTCCGTCAACTAATAATTGCTGTCCAATTTCTTGAAATGGTCAATTGGAAAGAAGGGAAATGGAGGAAGAGAAGTAAGCATCTGGCAGGAGGAAAAAGAGACAACGAGATATCGAGATGAACTGATGAACTGAACTGAACTGATAAGGAAGATGACGTTTTTCGTCGGGTCGGGGGATTTTGGGGAGATAACATGGGATGTACACTACACACCAATGGCGGTTTGTTTGTTAGCGCGATTCATGCGACAAAGGGCTGCAAAAATATACAAAAAAAATAAAAAAATAACGGAAGAACTACATTCGAGACGGAAAGTTGGATAATATGTAATGAAGCACCTGAAACGGATCTGGTTGATAGGTACCAAGTTCTTCTATAAAAGTTGGTGGAACAGTGGTTGAGTTGCGCAGAGTGCGTCCCGTCGTAAAGTCCTGCGCTAACGAATAAAAAACCAGGTGTGATGTGCAAGTCCACGTGGTGCGTGGGGGGGGAATTAGTGAGTGAAATCGGACGGGGGAGCGGGAGATTCAATGATGGGGCCCCGGGAAGCCGCAGCGAGGTGGAGGAGGAGTTTGAGGATTTAAGATGTCCGGGGAATACCTGTTAAAACTTAAAAGAGAGGGATTCCTAGATTCGTGATTCTTTGATATTGACGTTATCAACATGAGGATAGATGCGTTTCCGTATTTCAGTCTGTCCATTGAAGGAGAGCTATGTAAGTTAAGTTTTCGTGTTACAGAAATGGAAATACAAAAAGAGGGGGAGGTACCGGAGCTAACAGACCGAGACCACAGTTGAAGCTTCCCGGTCCCCCTCTGAATCACAGCAGTTCCGAGTCGCAATCCCGCAATTGCCAATTCGACACACCTATCTCCTGATTGATAGTTTGATTGATCGCCACCTGCACTTTAATAATCCTCTGCCGGCATCCTATTTCTTGACCATCAACCATTTTTGTCCCTCCGAACAACTAAATGAAATCACTACGATCCAAATTTTTGCACACCAAAATGAAGGCTTCCGGCGACCACCCAGCAGCCGAAAGCCCCAGCATCAGAGCACACGATGCGACGCCCTCATCATCATCATCAACTGCGAACGATGCGACGGCGACTCTAACTGCGACCTCGAATGCGCCCAAGTCTCAAGACCCCGCTGCTGCAGAGGACAGTGCCGACACGTACAAATCAGCACCCCCCGCTAATGAAGTCACAAACACCACTTCGAGCACTGTGTCAAACGCACCTCGGCCGCAAGCTCAAGAAGAAGGAGATCACGAAACTCCCCTCCTAGCTCCAACCACCACCTACGAGCAACAAGCAACGTCAGCTACACCGTCATCGTCGCACAACAATGGCTCCCACAACGACGGTCACGACGGCCGTCACCACGGTCACCGCCACCACGACAACATAGAAGCCGCGGACCACGATGACGCCTCGGACTCGGACGAGTTCTCTCTCACCGAAGGCTACGAAACCCAATCGACCGGCTCGACCTCGGCCACCTCCTCCATCTACGCCCACACCTACGAGCACGGCCGACGCTACCAGTCCTACAAGAACAGCCGCTACCCCATCCCCAACGACGACGCCGAGCTGTCGCGCGAAGACATGAAGCACGCCATGCTTCTCGAGCTGCTCGACGGCCAGCTGGCGCTTGCGCCGTTGGAGAAGAATCCCCAGAATATACTGGATATCGGCACGGGAACGGGCATCTGGGCGATCGATGCCGGTGATAGGTGGCCGATGGCTAGGGTCAGAGGGATGGATATCAGCCCTGTGCAACCGCTTTGGGTACCACCGAATGTGGACTTTTTGGTGGATGATTGTGAGCAGGAGTGGTTGATGAGGGGGGAGGTGGATTATGCGCATTTTCGGTTTATGGCGACCGTGTTGAAGAATCTGCCGGTGGTTTTGGGGCATGCTTACGAGTAAGTCTTTCTTTCTTCTTTCCCTTATCCCCCTGATCCTGAGAGCATGGCAGTTGCTTTCCCCTTTTATTCGAGTTGATGGCTATGCTAACAAACGACAAACAGCGCCCTCAAACCCGGCGGCTGGGTCGAATTCCAAGAACTAAACTGCGAAGTCTTCTGCGACGACGAGACCATGCCCGCCGACGACCCCGTAAAAGTCCTCTACGACCTAACCCAACAAGCCTTTGCCAGGTTCGACATGAACATCACCATCCCCAAGATCCTCCAGCAATACCTCGCCGACGCCGGATTCGTCAACGTCCAGTGCGTCGTCAAGAAGGTGCCCATTGGCGTCTGGGCCAAAGATAAGACGCTCAGGTTGGTCGGCCTCTATCAGAAGATGGCCATTCTGGAGATCATGCAGGCTCTGGCGGGTAGACCGTTTGATGCCTTGGGGTTGGATCAGGTGCAGAAGGAGATGATTATGATGGAGGCGAGGAAGGGGTTGGATAATCCCAGGGTGCATCGGTATTTTAGATATTATTTCTGGTTTGCGCAGAAACCACAGTAGACGGGATGTGGAGGTACGGGGACGAGTGTAATGGAAGGGGTCGAAGAAGTAATGAACATGGGAATTGGGCCAGGCATGGTGGGCGGTATAGCGTTTGGTATTCTAATCTCTTGGATGTAGCAGCAGGCTTGCGATCTCCATGTCTTTCTTTTGGATATAAGGAACAGGATACCCGTACAAAGAACAAGATATATATATGCTAGGTGGGCGGACTCGTCTTAACCGATGGCGCGATGGTGCGAAGGGAGGCTTGTACAGAATTGATACCTTAACAAGCAGGCTCAAAATGTTCCAATTGACTTATACGTATTCCCCAAGCGATCTACATATCCCCCTTCGCAACAGCCAATTCTTCATCAGCTAACCCATCGTATATACAACTAGAGACGACCAAATCCAACCGCAGGTACCACAAGTACACAATAACCCGCTTTAAAACACCAAAAATAAAATATCCTCACAGCATATCCGAAAGCAAATAAATCCCCCCTTCGCTCCCTCGCCACTTACATAACATTCATCCACCCATCCCTCTCCTGGCATCCTAGCATTAAAGGGACAACGAGAATGACGACTTGAATACTACTCCAATCTGCACCCCCGCCGCACGTTCGCCAGATGATTGTTCCGACACCAAGGATGAAATGCTCGATTCGGCAATGAGGCCTTGGATCACATAGGTTTCCGGGAACTAATTGCGTGGGGCAGGTCATGGACACGACGAGTTAGCCACCACTACCACTTGTTTCTTGTTATTCTTCCCTTTTTTTTTCTGGGGCTGGCTCGGCTCCTCGTTGTTCTTCGTGGTTATGTTCATGTCCCTGGTTTTGCTTTTCGGGTGCTCGTCGTGAAGAAGGAGTAGGTCTAGGTTTGATTGTGGTGGCCGTTGGGATTGCGAGTGCGATTGCGTGTTTGCATGTGGTAGTGGTGGTAGTTCCAGTGGTGGTATGTTTTCAATTGTTAGGGGCGGTGGTGGTGGTGTCATGGCTGTGGGTGGTGGTGGAGTTGTCGTTGTAAGTCCCTCTAGCTCTACGTCTAACTCTACCTCTAAGTCCAGGGGTCGATATAAACAGGAGCCCGCCGAGTCCGAGTCCGAGTCCGAGTCCGAGCCTAAGTCTACGTTCTTGACTTGCCCCTTTTTGTCGTCTTCGTCTTCGTTTTCCGTACCGTCTTCATGTTCTTCGTTGACGGATCTTGTGCTGGAATTCCCACGTGTGCGCTGATGATCGGTAGAGTTGAATAACAGCTCAACGCGCGTGCGGGCTGCTGCTGAGAAATCGCTACAGCCGGTGGTGGCCTCGCCGCATTCCGCAATGGTGGAGCTGGGCTCATCAAAGTCGGGTCCGGAGAGCGGGGTGATTGCCCCCGGTCCTGGGGTCTGCCCGAGTTGGGCGAGGTAGTGGGTTAAGTTGTCGCGGGTGAGCTTGGGCTTGACGGTCGTGGTAATAATGGCTGTGGGTGTGCTTCTCGTGGTAGATGCCCCTGGGTACGGCATGCGGGCAATGCCAGCGAGGCTTTGGTATGTACCTCTAGATTTTCGTGCCATTTTGACGGTGTGAGAACTGGAGAGTGAGCCTCCTGATGAAGGTGAGGTGGTTTGTTCTCGTCGCTTGCTGATGTTGATAGAAAGGAAGAAAATTTCAGGAAGCCATAAACGGGCCAGCCGTTTAGAAGAAAAAAGAAAAAAGGAGAGAAAAGAAAAGAAAAGCGTCAGCTAAAAAGCGACAAACAGCTTGATGGAAGGCAGATAGGAAATGGAGTAAATATAATTACCTTACCCGCCAACCCTGCGAACGAGGACCAACCCAACCAGAGAAGTCATGTCAGCTGGATTTGGGGATGTTCTTGGCTCAATACATCGCACCATGCTTTCGAAAAATCATGAAGCTGGTCGACGATAGGTAAGGTAGGTAAGGTAAATGATGGCTGGCCTGCCCCGGCTCGCCGGAAAGAACCTCCAACCTTGACCTGGAAGTCTGCACGCGAGCAATTAGAATAATGAGACCTGCACCTATCTTGTTCTCAAGCGCTTATCCACCTGCATGGCATGAGGTTCGAATATCCTCCAAGGACGGACTTTCCTGTCATTCCCACATTGGATGCGCCAGCCTTTCAGCAGAGCAAAAACTGCAAATGAGATATCGACTTCCGCCAATGGGTAAGAAAGAAACAGTGGTGTGAGTTGTCCAGTGTCTGTTTCTGGGGAAACCATTCAGCGGTCATCCTCAACGGTATTCCGAGATATCATGCTGTTACCGTAACGTTATGGAGAGGTACAGACTACAGTAGGTACGTACCGCAAGAACCAATTGCTGACCACCTCCCGGCCGGCTCAACTTTCTAGGTAGACAGCCTTCCAATGACACTGGTAAGATCATCGATCCCTAGCCGCCATAGCGGCAGGTCACCACGCAGGTGCACAATGGGATAGTGTCGCCTGCTAGTAGTACCTTACACATTCTCTTGTCCGGGCATCTTTGTTCATCGTTACCTAGCCATGGGGGGGGGGAAGTCGTTTCGTTTCAAATTAGCCGCCTGACTCTCCCAGCCTCCAGCTGACCGCTGTACCTTGCCAGTCTCTCAGCCACCAGCCTCCAGAGGCAAAGAAGAGATGTGCAAGATGTCGGTGGTCTGGTCACACACATTACATACGTCCACGTTCACGTTATTGGCTTCCATATGTCCACGGCCGGTCACCAGAAGGAAAGCCAAGGTAGCTGCGCTGGGTTGAATCTTATATGATCACATATATAGGTACCTACAGGTATACACCCCCGCCCTGGGATTGCTGAAGACGTTCTCGAGGCCCAACATGCATACCTAGGTGCCGTACCTTATGTGTCGGCGCTCATAGCGGCTCATTACCTTGGTAGGTTAAGGTACCTGGTTTGCTCTCCAGCATTTTCCCCCCGTTCAATAACTCCGTACCGGGAACCACATGATTGCCCGGGCTGGCTGGCTTCTTTATCTTGACGTATCGTATCTCCGGATTTGAGATGCCGGAATGTGTTGGTTGCGCTATGCCTTGCTTGATGATGAGCATCAGGATACCTGTTTTCTAAACGCCGAAACGTGGGGTGGAATCCCGAGGCTCTCCATCATAAGGTACTATCTCGCAGCAAGCACGCAACTTTCAAGCCTGGCAGCCAGAACTAAGTAATTTCCCGCCTCCTTCAATGTCTTAAAGGGCCGTAGAAAGAACAACGGCTTTTCGACCGAGTGGAATAGTATGGCCCGTCAGCCTTTGTTGTACTACATACACGTTGAAGCTCGTAGTAAAGGCATTGGTAAGGTATCCTTAACTGGAGGTACCTATTCCAGTACAACTTGGGCATCTCAAAAACCAGCCCATCACTACCTAGTGTACCTATGTGATCTGCCACTTCCTTAGAGATACCGTACCATCCATCATACATAGGTAAGGTATCTCCCTCCTGCGATACATGACAGGGGATTGGGGAGAAAGAAATACAAGCCATAAAACCGTCTGTCCAACCGTGCGTTTTCGCCATCAGTACCTACCTTGCATATAAGCCACGCTTGCTTGCTTGCTTGCTTGCTTGCGAGTCCCTTATCCAACCCCCAGAAACCCGTTACCCGTACATCGAAAAAAAAAGAAACCTGGTACCTAAAAAGAAAACGCAGTCAAGAGAGAAATCCCCAGTTTGAGGATGTCGTGCCACATCCATCCTAAGCCTACCTTATCCATCCCACTGCGCGTTACCGGCTCCTCCAAAATCCTCTTTGTCCACATGCAGCTGCGGTGACCAAGACAACAAGCACGCTCTGCCCCAACACCGAGCCACCTAGACTAGACTATGCCAAACGCAGCCGACGCTGGCCCCGTCTTCTGCGCCGTTGTGCTGCCAAAATCTGCGTTGCTGCGTGCGTGTGGCGACTGCCCTTGCCCCTGCGCACATGCAGTTGGCGCTGGGACTTTATCTTGTGGTGGTGCAGTGGCTGTGGCCGTCGTTACCAGAACGCGCGCTTTCAACCACACTTTTGACGTCTTGCTGCTGGGCTTCTCCGTGGTATTATTATCTTCACCGGCAGCAGAATTGATTTTTCCCAAACTCTCAATAGCAGGCTGTATCACCATCACCACCGGTTTGCCATCATGATGATACTCCGGCGGCCCCTGTCCCTGTCCCTGTCCCTGCCTAGCCACTTCATTCGGATCATAACGCTGCTGCTGCTGCTGCTGCTGCTGTGCCCGACACAACTCCATCAACTTTCCGCCTCCCTCCTTATAAACCTGCCCTCCCAACGCCGCAAGTCCATGGAGTCGTATCGGTCCTGGCCTGGCCCACAACTGACAAGAGAACCGTAACGCGTCATCGATGTGCTCTGTCAATGAGCGCTCCAGTTTGGCGATGCCCACGGGGTCTTGATCCTGCAGCAGGAAACGGGCAACTCCGGAGAGGAAGCGGTCTTTGAGGCGGCGAGCGTAGTTTAGGCGGGACTCGATGAGCATGCGTTTGGCTTCGGTACCGTTGGCGGAGGAGGATGAGGAAGCGGAGGTTAGGGAGATACCGGCGGTGGCGAAGAGGTGGAATAAGGAGGCTTGGACGTGGGCGGGGGACGTTGAGGGGGTTCGATCTTCGCCTTGGGCTGTAGGTTTCGTCAGTAAATCGTAGGAGGATAGGGGCAGGGAGTGGAGGTTTGTTTACCTTTGGTGAGCATGTGAAACATGTTTTCTATTTCGGCTTTCATGGGATAGGCCATAGTTGACGGGCCGATGGGATCGTGGTGGTGGTGACTCGACGGCAGATTTGTAGTGAGGAGAGAAAGGGGCATTCGTGCGATTTGAGCTGATGGAACGTAATCGTTGCGAAAGGGAATGGCGTTTAACATTGCGTGATCGAAACGAAGGCCACCAGGCGAGATGGCTGTAAGTGGAGCCACGTAGGGACTCTCAGGGGTTCCGGATGAGATGGCGTTGAACACCCAGAAAGGTGAGGACAACGCTTCTGTGCAAATGAAATTGGCTAGTATGCCGTGCAGCAATGTCTGAACCATCTCGATACTCCCGACCAGAAGTTCGCTGGGCAGATTGTGGCCATCCCGAACATTGACGAAGTCCTTGACGCCATCGCAAAGCTCGTGAAGCTGATGAGGGTGCAAGCCGGTCGATAGCCTGTTCGGATCCCTCGATGCGTAGTCCCGTGCCCAGGTATACCACGTCCCATCGCGCTCTGCGAACCAAGCACTGATTTCCTCGTCGGACAATAATCCAGGAGTTGCCTTCGGTGTCGGCGCCAGCTGCGAGTTGTTATTCGTGCAAGTAAGATTGATGATCTGCTCCTCCTGTCGCATGACCTGCGCTTTCAGCTGTTGGGCCTCACAAAGCAGTATTTTCTCCCTTTCTCTGATGCCCTGAAACTCATCTTGCCATTGCTGCCGACGGGTCTCATGTTGCTTCGTAAGGATGGCCAACTGCCGGGCAAGATCCTGGTTCTCGGCAAGTAGGTCCCGTTCTGTTCGCTGTAGAGCGGCGACTCTCTGATACAAGCCACGGTTCTCTAGCATCAACTCTTTATCAGGGTTCGGAGTCTGGTGCTGGGTTGGCGTGGACTGTGTCGTGTGCGATGCGAGGGACTGGGGCGTTTGTGGCCTGGAAGAGACAGGAGTTTGTTGGGATACCGCAGGCTGAGACGTTTCTGATGCCGCAAACCGTGCTATTGATGGTAGTGGGTTAGATTGTGGTGTCTGCAACGTCATGAACGCTTGCGTGGATGGCTCTAACGACTCCAAGAACCTGCTGATCTTGTCGGCCGCAATGTCGCGGTCATTATCATAGCTCCTTACGTGGGCGACGAGGTGTAGTTCTTTAGAGCTCGCTCCCCTCCGGTGAGTAGACGCCGACCTGTCCCTTTGTCGGTCTCGCTCTCGCTCCTTTTCCCTTGTTCGCTTGATCTCATCCAGCGGAGCGTGGGCAGCGGTCCTATTGTAACTGCGTTCACGAGCTTCCCTTGTAGGTTCGAACGCCGCCGCTTGTAGAGTGCTTCTACTCCGACTACATTCACGGTTGCCGCGAACATCGGAAGATTGTTGTGTAGTACTCCTGCCGAGACTCCGTTCACGGCTCTCCCGAGAATGGAAAGACGCCTGCTCGTTGCCCCCGCTGAAGCTGCGCTCGTGGCTCTCTGGACTTCCCAGGACATTGCGAAGATCCTGACCTTCACGACCTTGACGCTGTTCGCTTCTTGATCGCGACTGGGAGTGAAGACGCCTTGACCGAGTCCGGCTGTGACTTTGGTTCTGCTGCGTTCCACTTTGTACATTACGGGACTGGTTCCTCCAAGACTGATGGACTTTTTGAACCAATTCTGTAGCCGACGGATTCTGGGGAAACTTGTGCTCAACTAGATCGCCGAATTGCCCTAATGTCGAAACCGGCGTATCGGGCACCTCGGGAAGCGAGAAAAGCAGCGCGGAGGAGGCTGTGCTGCTTTCTGGATATGGTGAAAGGACGTGGTTGAATGGCTCGAAGAGGGTCGATCTAATCTGCGGACTGCCGTTCGTGGGCGTCGAGTGGTAGGAGGAAGCCGTGGAAGATTCAGAGTCCCTCCGAAAAAGCAAGCCCGGATCTCTCCATCGATCTGGAGAAACTGCTGTCGATCGAATGTCGGTAAGTGATCGCTTTGGGGATACTGCCTTGGACCTTACGTCAGGCTGGCGCGAGCCGTAGCTCATTGTCAAGCGCAGATGAGCCTGGCGGCGAATGGAATGGAACTGGGAGAGGATTCAATGTGAATGGACATATAAAAGACGAGATGATCAACGGGTGATTCGGTCTGGGAAATGCGACCTTGGATGCAGACAAATGGCCCGAATGAGAAAGTGAGAAAACGGAAGGGGAAATGGCCAAGTAAGGATGGCGAGGCTGGACTAGGTGTTTAGCAGACACCATCAGACCAGACCGCAGCACCGCACTTGTTGAGGGTCGCGGTGCAGACATGTGGGCGCTAGGCTTGAAGCGGGATTCGAATCTTGTATTTCCGTCTTTGCCGTTGACTGCCCCTGGTCCTGTTGTCTAACCGTCAGGATGGAACCTGCCCAGCCAAGGATTTGCGAGGTATGGTTAGACAGAGCGTGTTCCCCAGACTTTCTCGGGTATACTCCAGGCCACTGGGCCAGATAAGCCACGCGTTGTGTGCTTGAAATGTGACTGTCAAAGACAGGTGGCGCTGATCACTACAGGTACTGAGTGGTATGAGTTACTTGTGGCGGCTGCCCCTGGCTGTCCATACTCATCATGGGGCGAGAGAGTTGGAGTCGCACAGGCTACCTAGACCGAGTTTGACCGGTGACAAGCCTTTGATGTCGAATCCATCCGTGCCTCGCCAAGGACCATCTATCAGTAGGTAGGTATCCAAGACTCAAGAGTCCGATGGCTGACTTCAAGCTGGTGACGGGGGGAGCGCCTCGAGCAAGCGCCGAGGTGGATACGGAGAGATGCCGAGCTCTTAATCATGTCAGGCGACTCTGAATGAGGTCAGTCAGCATCGATTGGTCTTGCATCGTTCCGTGACTTCTGGTATAGACTGGGATTTTTCTTGATTGTTGGGTCGTCTCATCAGATGAAGCTGTTTTGGTGACAAGAGATTGCGGCTCAGGCGGCGTTACCATGTGCTGTTGCAAGCGGAATGAAGTTGAAGAAGAGGTGAGGTTCAAAGACGGAGCGCGACCCCAACAGAACCCCGCATTTAGCGCAGTGTGGGGTACGTAGTGGGATATTTCGCACTGTCAGCTTTACTTGTATATCAGGCCGTAGTCGACAACATTCCTATTTGCGGTATTTTCATTTCAAAAACTTCTCTCAACGTCGCGAGATGGCATTTGGGAACCACCGAAAGTCATTAATTAACACCAAGACCAGGTTACAACAATCTCGGTCTTGATCATATTGTCTCACCCACTTTGTTCCTCTCCATTTTCACACTGTGATCCAGGCCCGTCACACAGTACTAAATAAGCGCCCATGAGCGCCCCATGTGTGATCAGATTCTACCGGACCACCGGTAGACCACATCACGGTTGTCCAGGTCCAGAAACGACCCCTGATATGGACCTGTAATTGCCCCTAGTGACAATGATGGCAACTGCCGATTCGATGTTTCGTTTCAATTGGAGATGTAGCATGCAGTTGGACAGCAAGAGTGAGTGTCGGGACCGCTGGACGAGTATGGAACTTGGTAATGTAACAACTAACAAGGCAGGATTCATGCAATTGATCGGATAGGATAGCCTATCTATTCTATTCTAGATTTACAGGGACCACTGACGTCGACGTCGAGATTGACATTGGTATTTATTCGATTTCTTTCAGTTCGGTTGCAAAGGATAACAATGGAAGGTTGGAAGCAAAATAATTTACATTACAGCTATATCAACATAGTGCGAGTTCTACGTAGTAATCCGTTGCTAAACACAATATTCAACCTGCCCAACCAGGCATGCCCAGCCAGCCAGGAGAGCCATTCATTCATACTTCAACGTTCAGTTCAATCTTGCTCGATAATCAGATTCATGCCATAGACGTAGACAACGCCGACTATGCCGCTTCTTTCCTTTTCCCCTCATAGTATTCCTCCATAATACTCTCCAAAACCGGCTTCTCTCGCAACACCTGAAAGACAGAAACAGGGGTTGTTGTTGCCCCTGTCTTTCCACCACCGACCCTTTTCTCCTCATTCTCCTTCCCACCCCTCTCCTCCTCCTCCTTCACCTCCCCCTCCCCCAGCGCCTCATCATCATTCCTCGCCCTCGGTACCTTCTTCAACCCTCCAACTCCCAAATTCTACTTGGAAGAAGAAGAAGCCGAACCCCTATCCCTATTCTTCCTCAACGACCCCGTAATAATACTCGGCTGGCTCCTCCTCGGACTAGCCGCTACCTGTGTAGAACTCAACCTGGTGCTACTAAACAATCTCCTTCTCGGTGTCACAAACGATGCCGACGCGCCAGAGGCAGTCGACGGCGGCATCCTATGCTGACTCTGACTAGTGGCTGGGCTACTTTCATGATAAGTCTCGTCCACATCATCATCCGCATAATCTTCATTCGGCTCAGGCTCGGGGCTGCTAGCCAGGAGATCGACCACCTGTGAGCCCTCGGGGATGACAAAGGGACCATTGAAGCGAGTAGCCCTGGTTGACTTCGTCATGGCAGTGGTGGTTTGCTTCAGCTTGGAAGGGGTGGAAGTCCGGCGAACAGGTAACTTCCGAGCTGGACGCTCGATGGGCGTCTTGGCTAGTTTGTGGGCGAGCTCGGATAACTGGCGATGCTTCTCTAGTTTAATCTGCGTGTCGTCAATCGTGGTGGGCTCTTGAGAGGACTCTTCCTCGTCCAGTCGCTTCATGGTCTGCTCGTAGTCCACATTTGCAGCATCCAAGGATTTGCGAGGCTGGCTGGTCCAAGGGACGGCATCTCTAGGCGTCGACTTGGGCGGTTGACTGGCTCTGCGTTGATTGGATTTTGTGGTCGTTTGGCTCAGAGAGGGGAAGGAATCGTCGGTAGAAGCTGACATGTCGGAGAGTGCGGGACTAGCAGGCTCTTCGGATAGTGATGCTCGCTTCTGGGGTCTAGGTGTGGTCTGTTGTGATTCCTCTTCATCATTATCCTCTTGTCCGTCTTGTCCGTCTTGTCCGTCCTCTTCAATATCCTCCTGCCCCTCCTCATCGTTGTCTGGGTATTTCTCCTCATTATCACCCTCATGATCGGAACCTGCCATTGGTACGTCATCCTCGTAATCAGGACCCGGCAGAGGAACCTCCTCCCCCTCCAAAGGCTCAAACCGGTCGAGAATCTCGTTGTTTCCCAAATCGATGCTAAAATCCGGGTCCGGCTGCCTTCCGCTACGAACGCTACCCGTATCGGAAGGGATGACATCAAATCTAGCATAGCTAACATAGCTACCCCGATTGTCAGCTGCCTGTTCCAGTCCATCAGAGAATCCGTTGAACGGCTCAAGGGTAATGCGCTGGGATTCGAGGTAGGCGGAGGAACGGGAGGGAGGTCTGTGATCCTGGGATTCAGGCTCCTGGGAAGGGAGATCCGTAACATCCGGCAGCTCGCCACCGAGAACGGAGCTGCGCGGAGGGGTGTTGTGGCCTTCGGACGGGGGTGCGCTGGGACCATGTTGGGGAGATGACGGCGGTTCGGGTGCTGTTTCAAACTGTGGCGAGGGGTTGCTTACGTTTAGATGTTCGTCCTGAGACACGGAGGCGGATGCCTCCGGGCGTGAGTCGGTACCGATGAGGCTGGTTTCCGGGCGGAGATCATCGATAATGGAGACATTGCCAGTGGAAGTCACTTGCGCAGCTTGAGGTTCGTAAGAGCTTCCATGGTCCGTATCAGGGATGAAGCTTTCCTGAGCGGGTTGCGACTCGGGCTCCGAAGGCACCTTATGATCGAGAGTACGGGAGCTTGCCTTACTATCCACATCTTCATTCGCCGGTGTGATGTTGCCTTGGTGTTGGGATCCGGGAACCAGCACCTCATCCTCCGACTGACGCAGCACTCGTGGCTCCATCATGTCTGCAAAGTTGATTGTCCGGTAACCCTCTTCGGCATCCTCATCGGCGTCATCCTCGTCCTCCGGAACCTCAAACTTGTCATAGACTCGGTTTCCCTCATCATCATAGACCTTCTCGTTGACATCCAGGTTGCGATCCCGCTTGGCAAGGAGAATATGTAGATCATTCTGATCCCAGACCGCAACAACGGTTCCCGTCATGTTCATAACCTGAGGTTGCCAGTTGGTAGCCTTGGAAAGCAGGAACTGCTTCCAGGTGATCACCATGCCAGCCTTGGCTTGTCCCGGTTGGAGCTGAGGCAGGGTGGTCAAATCGCTGGGAAGAGGAGGCAAGTCTTCCTCTTCGTCTTCGTCTTCCTCCTCATCGTACTCTTCTTCATCTTGTCCCTCCTCGTCGTGGCCTTGGTCCGCATAAGCATCGGGGTCCTCCTCATCGTAGTTCAAAACAACATTCTCCTCCTCGTCCGCCACCTTTCTCTTCTTGGTAACCGGCTCCTCCTCTTCGTATTCCTCCTGGTTCTGCTGCTTCCGCTTCGAGGGTCCTCCACGACCACTGCCCCAGAAGTTCTGCTGCTGAGGGTCCCAGCGTTGATAGAATGGAAAGGGAGGTTCGCTGAGCTCTATGCCCTCCTCGGTGCACTCGACGGCAGTATAGTTGATCTTTTGGCGCCAAGCATTAGGATCGACTTCGGCCTCTTTCTTCGCATCCTCTACACGGTGGTTGACCAGAGGCTTGACACCCTTCATCAAGCTAGCACGAATATTTTCCTCATCCTCCTGAGACTTGGGGTTCTTGAGACCAAGAGATCCGAACAGCATACGACGGCCAGCGTCCACGTCGAGCTTCGTCTTGCGCTTAGCCGGGGCAGAGGCTGTGGCATCCGCAGAGGGCTCAGGCTTTTCAGTCTCGGTAACGGGAGCAGCAGGCTTTTCTACTACAGCTGGTTTGCCAAGATACTCAAGATGACCGAGTGATTGGAGCAACGCCATCTTCTTGGCCTCTATGTCAGCCGGTGTCGAGGTCTCCGCATCTTGACCGGACGTAGAACCAATGATAGAAGTGTCTCTAGACGCGGTCTTTCTTATCTTAGCAGAAAGCCTCCGTCGCTTGTTCCTCATCCTCGTTCTGTTCTTGCCTTGGCCTGGAGGAACCGGGCTTTGGGCCGGTTGGTCGTTGGGTGCACTGGAAGCATCAAGGGTGGCCGTATCAAGGGTGGCTGACTGTTCGTTGATGGGCTGGAATACAGCTTTGGTAATGTTGGCATGTTTGGAACTTGTTATTGGTTCGTCATCCGAGTCGTCATCACTGCTGTCACTGGAATCGGACTCTGAATCGCTGCTAATATCATGATCAGAATTTGCGTTGGCATTGTGGCCGGGAGAATCGCCAGAAGAGCTATCGGAATCACTGCTGTTGCTATCGTCACTGCTGGAATCGTTCTCCTCATCCTCGGAGTCGCCATCGTTGCTGGATGCGTCCTCCTCTGGGCTGCTGTCGTCGTCGCTATTACTGTCGCTGTCGCTCTCGTCAGAACTTGAGGATTCGTCATTGGGCTGGGGGCTCTTGGGGGCGACCATCTCCGCGGGGGGCTTTACTTTCGTGGTATAGACCTCGGGGCCACTTTCGCTGTCACTCGCAGCAGATCCTTTGTCAGAGGATTCGTTCAGATCATCCTCGTCCAAGACCTCTTCCGCTTCATCAGAGAGGGAAACAGCATCCGAGTCGTCGGAGGCGTCAGAGTCCTTGTCAGCTAAGTCCTCTTCGTCATCATCGAGATCAAGGTCCGCCTCCGAATCATCATCTTCTGAGTCAAGAGGAATCTCGTTCTCGTCGGTCGGAGCAGCGACTTTGGTGGGTTGGACGGTGCCCTCATCGTTCTCATCGTCACCAAACTTCTTGTGGACAGGAAGCTTCACATCCTGACCCGACATACGAAGGGCTTCGACCATGTGACGGGAAGCTGAACCATCGAGGATGGAGCCAGCGGGGAAACCGTGCTCATCGTAATGCTTAACCAAAGAAGCAACAGATTCGGCATCGCTCTTTTCAGAGGCTTCCGCCTCGAGTTCGTCCTCCATGGCAGTTTCAGGTCCACGAACTTGGAGACGTCTCCTGTAGGCTAGCATCTGTTGCAGGGTCATGTGGGGACGGTTCCTGCGTCGGAGCTTCCAGTAGACCTTCTTCTCGTCGCTAGCGTACTGAAGGAGGAGCTTCTCGCAAACGTCGACCGAGACCCTGGGGAAAGCGGCGCGGAGAGCAGCGATTCTATCAATGTCTGAGAGGTCAATAGACTTTTGGGACTTGGTGGGGCTGATGTCGGCGGGCTGCTCAATGTTGTCCTCGTCGGCCGGAGTCTCTTCTCTTGACTCGGCCTCCTGAAGGCCCTCGAGTTCATCCGCAAGTTCGTCTGGATTGATCTCGTAGTCGTCATCTTCGTCTTGGCCCTCCTCTTCTTCCTCATCGTCACCATATTGCTCCTGGTCGACAAAGTCATCGTCTTCTTCCTCGTCCTCGTTGGCATCAAAGCCGGCGTTGTTGAAGCGGACTTGTCGAGTGCTCTCACGGTCCTCGGAACCTTGGCCATTGCGGGTAAGGAAGAGGGGTTCGGCTTGTTCGTCATCATGCTCGATGGTATCGTACTCGATTCTCCTCCGCTTGAGAGGGGGGATGTCAACCGGGGGTCTGTCTCTGGGAGACCTGAGTCGAGGACGGCCAAAGGGAACGCCGTCAATCAGGTGTCTACCATCGTTGGAGATTTGCTCACGGCCGGACAGCAGACGGCGCTTTCGGTCACCGGTGACGAGGGGTCGGACACTGCGGGGTTGGAAGTCAGCAGCTGCAGAGAAAGAGAGAGGGGTTGAGTGGTGAGAGTAGGGTGAGATGATGTAACTCACAATACTTCCTCCTCGTCCTTGAGGACATTGGCAACCTGCTGGAAGTGCAGGCATTCGAAGGCGTAGCCCTCCTTGTTGCGGAGCTCTACTACGTAGTCTTCAAGGCCCCATTCCGGGCTCTCGAGGGGAATGATTTCGTTGATCTGGTCGACAAGGTCGGCAATGGTTGGGTCGTTTTCCAGAGGGACGTGGTGGATGATTCTGACCTCGGGCAGGGAGTGACGTCGAACGACGAGACGCAGACGAAGGCTGTTGTCCTTCATGTTGTCGTCGATGTGTGCTTGTGTGTGGATTAGGTGTGGTTGATTGAATGCTATGATAAGGTATCGAAGAAATCAAGATGGGTTGGCTGTGATGAATTCCGTTCCAGTGGATAATATGTGCAGTGTCTCTTCCTGGAGGTGGATGTATGTCTGAGTCCAAGATGACGAAAAGAACGCGTAGAGAGTCGGATGTTTGGTTGTTTGTGGGATCGAGCAATAAGTCCGTGTTCAGTCCAGTCTCGTAAAATCCCGCTTTGCTTTGCGCTCCTGCCCTTTGCGGTCCTCGTATTCTCTCGATTCTTCAGGGCATTTTGTGGTGGCAGTCGCGACGTTCTGAAGCTCCGATCCCTCTGGAGAACAAACATTCAATCGCCAGGAGCACCTTTCATCATTGGGACCCAGCGTTGATGCCAAGACTTGGTCGCTTCCTGTTGGATGAAACATTGCGGGAGCGTGCAGTTGGTGGGGCCAACATTTGAACATGGCGTCTCGCAACTTCCAGGTTCCAACACTTGCGCCAACATCAGAGGGTAGGAACTGCCTATGTAGGTACCTAGGCTGGTAGGTAATTCAAGGAGGATCTTGGAGGTTATTTTACCAAGGATACAATCCCCTGATTATAAGATCAAATCTGAAGGTCTAGACTTGGTCGCTTCTTCAGAGGTCACGGTCCGATGTGGAGAATATGGTTGGATCTATAATGCTACAGTAATAAAGGAACAAATCATCCTCCACGGTGGTTGTGATATCCAAAAACGTTATCATGGACAGCTCTAGAACATTATCTGAAGCCAGCCTTCTAATTGTTGTAAATACGAAGAAGTAAGAACCCGCCAGAACGCCTTCAAGTTTTGTGCCGCCAGAGAATATCGTGTGCTATGGGTATACCCTATATGCATAGATGATATGTCGCGAAATCGTGGACTGTTGTGTTGTGTACAACCATCACTGAGGGAGCGCTCCCATATCCAACATGTGTCCCATCTTTTCAATCTGTTGTCGTCGAAGCAAACACTCGTTAGCACATGGTCACCAACAGAGTCACACAACCACAAACGTACCTTGGTCTTCAAATACCCCTCCACCTCGGGCGCCCTAAACCCTCCCTTGCCCTTCCAACTCAACGGCACCATGGCCACCCGTTCCGTCACCACGATTTCTCGGTTAGGGCCTTCCACCGCCCTGATCTTATCGGGATTGTTCGTCAACAGCCTGATCTCCTTCTGTCCGAGGTCCCTCAACATGGCCGTCGCCAGACCATAGCTTCGCGCATCCGCGGGGTGGCGCAACAGCAGATTGGCCTCGACGGTATCCGACCCCAGATCCTGCAAGTTGTAGGCCTTCAACTTCTCGCCCAACCCGATACCTCGGCCTTCTTGGCGCAAGTAGATGATGATCCCGCCAGCCGTGTTGGAAGGCAGCGACATCAGGCGCGCGGCCTCGTCGAGCTGTTCGCCGCAGTCGCAGCGCGCAGACCAGACGGTTTCGCCCGTGTAGCACTCGGAGTGTATCCTGACCAACGGCGTCTGTTTCTTCTTCTTCTCTTCTTCCTCTGCCTCCTTCTCTGCTGTGGTCTGTACAGAACCAGGCTCCCGACTCGTCGTCCTACCGGGGTACAGCCGCCCTGTATACGCCCCTCGGACCAACCTGTCCATCTCCGTCTCGCCCTCCCGCACTCTGTCCAGACTTTGGCTCCGGATGTTGTTCCCAAACACAATGGCCAGGTGCTCCTTGTTGTCCACGTCGTTGGTGTACAGGTGCAGGAACATCTCGGCGCCGTTGGTGGTCGGGATGCGCGCCCGCACTATGCACTCGACGTGCGGCAGCGAGTCGAGGAGCTTGGGCTTCTTGCTGCCGCATCCTCCTGTGGGAATGGAGCTGTCGACGGGGATGCCGCGCGGCTCCGAGAGCGAGAGGGAGAGGGAGGTTATCGAGGTGGAGGGGGTTGCTGTGCCGGGGGTCTGGGGAGGCGTGAAGGAGGGCGAGAGGAGGGAGGGCGGTGGTGGTTGGGATAAGGGAGTCGAGGGCACTGACGAGTTTGTTGAAAGGTTGTCGCTGGTGTCGAGAGTGACGGCGGGAGTTGTGGTCGGTTGTGCCGAGGTAGTGGAAGAAGAGAGAGAGGCGGAGGAGAGGTCTACTACGGATTCGACGTCGCCATTGTCTCGAGACGTGTGGTCTTGTTGGCTCTTTCTCTTGGGAGAGTAGAAGGAGGGTAACTGGCTTGTCGTCGTATTATCGACATGCGAATGCGCATCTGATGTTGGTGCCGGGCACATGTTTGTGGTCTGGAAGTGGGAATATTTAGCCGGCGAAGAGAGGATGGGCGCGCGCAGAGGGTTCGGCTTTGGGATGAAAATCGCTGGTCGTGTTTAGGACTGGAATCTCAATGCAACTCTAGAGAACAGAAGGAACGCCGTCGCAAGCAGACGAGAAGCAATTCGAAACTGGAAAGTGGGAGAGACCTGGGAATAAAGTTCGGATGCGCTGGGTCAGATTGGTTAAGGATTACTACGCAGTACATACACCTTGCATCGCGCTCTATAACACAAGGGACGGCGAATTGAATTTGTTACAGGTAGCACAATTGGGGAATCATTAGTCATGGGCCCGACTGCGGGGATTCTTCGCTGACACTCGCTGACCTTCTCCCTTTTCCGTCCCCAAAATGGAGAAAGGTACCTGGTCGGCGCCAGACAATTGGCTGCGTTTTGCGGGGTCGACCTCGGCGGTCCCTTTGCGCCATCGACTCAGACTGAGACCCCATGCCTGCCACGGCACCTTTTCCGGCAAGACAGAAAGGGGTCTGCCCTGCCGGAGACAGATCGGAGTGTTGCCAGAGGGGAGTGGTCTGTGCGTCTGTCTCAAATCCCACTCGGATTTCAAACGGCTTTTCCAATGCCGACGATTTCAAACAAAACATCACGACAAGATGTTACTCTCCACTCTCTCAGGCAACTCCCACGATCAAGACAGTCATCAAAACATTGTCAATCGGGTTTCCAATCATCTCATCTCTCCTATTTTTCAACTTTTGATGTCCATTCTTCCGGGCGTCTTGTTCATGCAGACCCCGGCCGCTATCACGTTCTCGTTCAGGGGTTTCATCCACTGAACATCCACTGAACATCCACTGAAGAATCCCACAGTCCGGGATGAGGTGCCTTGGGAGTTTGATCGGGACACTCAACACCATGCGACAGGATCGGTTCAACTTCATGATATCATTCCACCACAGAACAAGTGCTATACAGAACACCTTTGAGCAGACTTGGGCGTACCAGGTTCATTAACCGACGCCAACAACTCCCCCGTCGAACTCTGCATTTCCCTTTCTCTCCTTGCCGCCATTTCGATCTCTTCCAGCTGCATTCCCATTACCCTATGAGTCCGTTGTTGGGAACCAGGATATACCTTCGAAGCCTCATCCCCTTCTGAGAGATAACTGCTAAAACATGGCGGTGCAAGTTTGGCCAGGAGAGGACGCATCGGTGGAACGGACACACAGATGATGCCAAGTGAGCACTCGATGATGGTCCAGTTGAGGGGAGACACGAGGTAGTCTGTCATGGTCAGTATGGATTCAATTCTGCCGAAGGGTGAATTGGTCAACTCACAAGTCACGTCAATACCCTTGACATCACTCAGCGAGACGATGCGGACGATGCTGGCGGCAAAGCCACTGGACGGTCAGCAAAGACACTCTTCTGAGACATGATCATCAGGACGACGACACTCACATAAAGCCGACCCCAAACAAGACGCAAATCATCAGCCTCTGCCTCAACGGGATACGCAGGCTCCAAAAATACGGCAAAGGCGCTGCCACCAGCACAAAATCAATGGCGATATTGATCCCCGCGTTCGCATACAAAAACTCCACAAACGAGAAACACTTGCTGTCGGCAATTGTGTAATCCCAAGCGGCCTTCACCGGCGTACATTGGAAGATGGTTGCAAGCACGGCACCCACACCCATGGTAGACACCACCGCAGCCGTGCCGCACAGAATCCATCTTAGCACCTTGCCAGAAAAGATCCTCAAGTACGACGTCAAGATGGATAGCTTGGTGAAAGCCCCGGCCGCCGAGTAGAACACGTGGGCGACGTACATGTGCTGTTTCCCACGCCCTTCGTCAGCCTCGCACTCTCGCCTGTTCAAGCCCGGGCAGAACGACTCACCTTTACACACCGCATCAACATGTCCAACATGTTGTCCACCGGCAATGGCAAGTTCCAGATATGTTCACCCAGCCCGTACCTCGTAGCCGCGAGGGCCATGGACGCAGACACCAGCGTGAACAGACCGGCTAGTATGATGAGGTAGTCATCGATGAAGAGGCGGCGGGTGATGTAACCCCGGCAGACGATGCGGAGAGAGACCACGACTCCCACAAGGACAATCAGCACGAGGTTGACCTGCCGTATCGTCGGCTTTTGCGTCGACTTGTCGCTGAGGTCATAACCGGCCAGTGTATCAGGACTGAACGATGGCCTCCCTGCTTGGCGGGGGAATAGCGAGTGTAGGGGTGGCATTGATGTTGAGAGTGTGTGGGACTGGATGATGTCAACTTTCGAGGGTCATACTGACACTGGTATACGCCTTCAGGAGACGACGGGACCGCAAGGCGATATGGACTGAGGATGATCAAGGGAATTTATCATCTTTGCCATTCTCGAACTTCCATCCTCCAGCCTCGACACCATACAATACAACCCCCACACATCGGACGAGCCGCCCTGAAACTCAACAAGTCCTTAGCCGCATCTGGCGGCCATGTGTATGAAATCAAGGCGCTGCTTCCCGTTTCCGTTTCCGCTCCGCCACACCACCTTCAATCCAATGCAAGCGCTCATGGCTTGTGGCCCACGGTGCGGTGGAAACGAGGGAGCAAGACATGCATCGACACTTTTCTCAACGCCCGTCGTGGAACTCCCGTCCCAAGATTCATGATCGCAGTACCATAGCAAGATGGTTGAAAAGTGACAACCCAAAGGGTTGGAAGACTGGACAAGTTGGCGGCGGTACGGCCATGTATTGACCCCATGGGTATTTCACCAAGAGAATGATGTGTGCGGAGCCGGAAGTGACCCGGAGTGATTTCAGCTGCGAATACCCGCGGCTGGGACCAAGGGGGGGCCCGTATCTTCCCATCGGGATACGCAGAATTGGTGTGCAATCGTGCAGTGCCAGCATGCACAATCCGATTTCTTCGCGTTACCAGGGAGCTACACTATTCTAGGTTATCGAGCCTCGACATTCATCCATTCTGAGGACCCTTGGCCTGGGTTGGGGACTGGGGAAACACGGGTATCCGCATGAGCTAATGGCGGACAGATGCAGCAAAACTGGGTGATCACTGACAATCATTGTTCACATGAGTTTCCCCATCTACCCCAGCAGTGCGGTCCCGATCGCAACCCACGACTGAGCCAATTCTGTGGGTTCAGTTGAGTAGATCGTCTTCCAGTGCGCGATCTTCCCGCTGGCAAAAGTTTCCACAACCGCAAATAAAGAACTTGGAAAAAGCAAGTTATCTTCGGAAGCAGGATACGCAGTCGGGAGCAACACTAGCCTGTCGCGTGCTGTAGGCGAGCTCGACCAATCGGACATCTGAATGATGGCCTTCTTCAGCGGTTCAGCTTCTACACTATCAGCCATTGGAGCCATACAAGTCATTCTCAAGGACATCCACGCCAGACTTGTCTTTGACAAAATGTAGCAGATGGCAATCGTGGCAATCGTGGCAAAACCTGTGGCTCAACCAACAGGTGCCGGCGCTCGGGATAGTGATACGGAGCGAAGTCATTCCATATGCTCCGGCTGGACGATAACACCTTGAGGAGGCTTGACCACACATCACAAAAGACATCCCGTCTCCGTGGGCTTGGCTTTCCCTCTCGGTACAAGGCGAGCTGAGAACCTGCGAGGCGGTTCATCCACCATCGGTGCTGCCAAGTGCAGAGGGAACATGGGTAGAAAAAGCAACGATCGCGATAACAACATGCATGTATAGCATGGCATGGCAGGTTGGAGGTGCGATCGCAAAGCGGGAAGGTTTGCGATTACTCCGAGTGGTTCCAAGTGGAATGCTGGGTTCTGGGTGGGTGATGATCACGGTGTTGAACGTGTGAAGCCACGATCTTGATGAGAGGTTGATACGATGTGCGCATGTTTTGAACATCAGAGACATCTTGCCACTGACAGCACAGCTTGACCGGATATGCCATCCACATCGGTCAAGATTGCGACTATTCCAAGTGGGATACTGGGTTCTGAGTAGTAGATAATACTATAATTGTTAAACGGGGAGAGCGCGGTTTGTGTGCCTCAAAGAGTAGTACCATGCGATGTGCCGTTGAGTTATGGCCATAGTGTGAACTGTCAAGCCATGGTTCTTCATGGGGTTGATATGATGCCCGCGCATCTTGAGCATGGAGGTCGGTTAGACTTAGGTCGTGCCACCCCATCGCCATAGGTAGGTAGTCTTCCAGTCTAAGGGTATATTGCCCAGCCCGTGAGTTTCGCTGAGTTCGGCAGTCTAGAAACCTCAGGCACTGATCTAGTAAACCGTTGGTCTTTCTTTCGCGCAAGCGCACGAATCATCACGATTTGAGTCCCTTCCGGAGCAAGATGCTGTTGATCGTATATACACCACCAAACAATCCTCCAAGCCCCCCCTTTTTCATCCTCCATCCTTCCTCCAAACTTCTATCCCAAAGCTTCTTCCCTCTTTTCTGCACTTGCGCTTCAACCTACTTCTTTATCGTCCGTTTCAAGACAACCGAAGTCATTCAGGCTTGCATTTCCCATCTTGAAAGACTTGGCAAGCTCAAAAGAGCATTAACGACGAAGAAAGAAAAAGCCCATATTGTACAAAGTTGCGGGCGGGCACCACATGCATTTGACCTCCAAACACCACATGACAGGCAGAAGAGACTCAAGTGAGCCTCTCCCCTTCATTCATTATCCGCTTCAAGCCTTCACACTCGCATCCGCATTCTTAACCAACATCTCCACATACCCTCCAAACCACGCCCCCGCCTTCGGCGCCCCCGCAAGTCCACACTCCCCATCACTCTCCCCGCCCGGCTTCACCCACACAATAGCATCGACATTCTCATTCTGCAGAACCTTCTGGTCGGCAGTGGGTGTATGTCCAAACCCGGCAGGCTCAACATTGCACCACTCACCCCACTCGGCCCTGGCACCGGGGAGCGCGACGCGGCCTTGGTCGACGATGAAGTGCGCGGGCAGGCCGAGTTCGGTGAGATAGGGGGAGAGGGAGCTGGCGTAGTGAGATTCGTCGTAGGAGGGGGACCATTCTGTGTAGGGGTCGCGGGGGTGCGTGGAGTTGGAGGTGATGTAGGGGTTGTAGTTGGATACGTTGGTTGAGAAGCCGCGGATTGTGGCGTTTTTGCCTGAGGAGGTGTTGCCGGTGTTGGCGATGGACAGGACCGTGGCGAACTCCTTGGCGGCTGTTGAGGATGTGTTAGTTTTTGTTTTGGTGATTGATGAGGACTAGAGGAGAAAGGGGTTGGGGATTGAAGGGGAGGAATAAAGGAAAGGAGGAATAGGCTAGGAATAGAGAAGAAAGCGAATTAAAAAAAAAAAAAAAAAAAAAAAAAAAAAAAGAGAGAGACATACCCAACGGCAAATTATCCGCCCACCCCAACCACCCGCCATGCGCCGCGTCGACATAAAGCGCCACATTCTCCAACTGCAAGCTTTTAATCGCAAAGGCAATACCCTCGCGGTACGTCGGCACGGCCTGGGCGCAAAACTCCACCCCCATATTCGTCACCGCGTTGCCCAACGAATCCGGCTCCAGCACCACCGCGAACTGCAAGTCCTTAGCCGCCGCCAGCTTTTGCGCGTACGGCTTGACGAATTGCTCCTTGTAGATTCTCAACCCATCATTCCTGCTGCTTAGCTCGCCTGCCGACTCGCCGGCGGAGCAATCGCGGTCGGGGAGGTTGTAGAGAACGAGACCGACGATCTGCTTCTGGCCAGTCCGACGCTGCTCGTCGCGCGCGGAGCGGATGGCGTCGTCGATTTCCGAGAGGCCGGAGCGGGAGGTGACCCAGACGAAGGAGCCGGTTTTCTGGACCTTGCGGACTACGGCGGCGTTGGCCTTGTCGTTCTTTTGGACAAAAGACTTGTAGGTGTCATCGAGCTTGGCGGCCCATTTGGGGTTGGCGAAGAGTTTCTTGCCCGCGAAGGGGTTGATGTCGGAGGCGCCGACCTTGGGGGGCTTGGGAGGGCCGAGGGGGGAGGCGGTGACGGAGGCGCCCGTGCCGGCTGCCGAGAGGGCGGCGAGGAGGGTGAGGGCGGCGCGCATTGTGGCTTGGGATTATGTGTGAGAGGATCAATGGGGAAGGTGCACTGGTTGACGGTTGGTGATGGTGATGGTGACGGTGAGGATGGAGGAGAGGTCTTATATATGGCTGAGGTGGCTAGGTAGCCGTCAACCTGCAACCATCAAGGTAGGTAGGTACCTTAGGTAGCACGTCATCTCAACTTGCCCGGCTCGCCTGTCCTGTCCAGATCCATCCGATTGCGATCATCGCATGCCGCGGACAACATCCCCATACATACCCCAGACAGAACATACCCAGGCGGACCTACAAGCCATAGATCCGCCGGTTGTCCATTGATGCTCACCAAGCTTGCTGGTTGGACCTAGCTTATGCGGGCTCAGCTTATGTGTGGTAACTTGCTCGGTTGAGAGGTCCGAGACTTTTCACAAATATGTGGCCAAGTGTAACTGTGTAAAGTGCAGTGCGAGATACCATGGGGGAAAGGAACAAAGGTCGGGGTAGCGGGCTAAGGTAGACGGGCCAAGACCTCTCTCGGCCATGGCCATCCATCGGAACGTGAGCCGTGAAGCCGGGCGTGACGCTACGCTACGGGAGCCGCAGGTTTCTTGGCCGAAAGAGGAAATTCCAGGAACGCAGGAGCCGGAACCGGCTCAGGTGCCGTGCCGAAAAGCGAAATGGTCAATTGTCAAAAGACGGGGTGAGCGGGCAGTTGCCCCAGATTTAGAAGCGGCGGTAATATAACCTTATTGTGCGGTCTGGAAACCTACCTACCTAACCTTTCCAGGTTGACATATCTTTGTAATATGAGCTTTATTAACCTGTGCGATCTTGAAGAAACGAGGTTGCGTGTATAGGCGATTGATTGTTAAAGACGGGGTGCGTGGGTAGTTGCCCAGATTCCAATCAACAGATTCCAGCGAGTATGGATGTGACCTGGTCTTGTCGGTCTAGAGATCAGTGTAAGGCGGGTTTTAACTTGCGCGATCTGAAAGAGATGAGATGAGAGTTGTGCATAAGCGACGGAAGTGAGGATGGTGTCGTAGTGCTGGCCTAGATCTTGTACATATGCCCGGGCTTCTATTACTTCTTTCAGTTGTTTCTGGTTCAATCCTGGTTGATACCTTAGGTAATAACACAAACCACGATACAGTCACAGTCACAGCCACAGTCACTTTTTGCTTCCTGGCATCATCATCGGGACCGCCGGCTCCTGTGAATGAAACAGGGGTGCCTATTATTCCTTTATTCCTTTATTTCTACTTACCTTATGCACCTCTACGTACATAGGTAATGTCCCCTACACTAGACTATTCCAGAGACTCAATGTCTCTCGGATTGATTTCGTCCCTTCACCTGCCGTGGTACTGTTTCTTTCCTTCCTTCCCAATGTCCCCCTGCCCACCGCCCTACCACCCCAAATACTATACTGTAGCCTGTGCTTGCTTGATCTGTACCAGTTGAGCTACACATACTTACTTCCTTTCCTTTCCTAAGGTAGGTAATCTCATTGTTGGATACAAGCGGGCAGAGTACTACCTGTACTGCTGGCAAGACTCGAGCTACTGGAGCTGGAGCTGGAGCTGCGCGTGAGGGAGGGTGTTGATCCTTCTGTGGTGTTAGTTCCTTTTGTGGCGTTGCTATGTTCACTGCCCGAACTTCCTACGTTGCTGCTGGACTTGGCACTGTTAATGGTATTTTCGTTGTTGCTAGTGTTTGTGTTGATGCTGGTGCTGGTGTCGGTGGGACTACTGTAAATGTTAAGCCCGGCGATGGTGATGGTGATCTCCCGAGTATTGTCTGTGTCATTGCCAGTGGGCTTGATCAGAATGGTGGAAGTGCTGCAAGAGGTTGGAGCTGTGGGAGTGATAGGGGTGGCGGGAGTGCTAGATGCATGGAGAGGGACAGAGTCCCTGTGCACCTCACCAACAGGCGAGCTGGGCGGAGATGGAGAGTTAGGCAAAGAAACCCAAGACCCAGGCATGATGGTGACTTGGAGAATGGGACTGGGGTAGGGGTTCGAAGTGGTTTGGGTGGGTGTTTGGGCGCTTGGCTGCGAGCTAGAGGTAGACAAGAGTGGGGACGGGATAGGAGAAGAGCTGCGAGACGTGATCCAAGAACCGGGCATTGGCATTCTGATTTGGAGAATAGGGGTCGGGGGTGGGTTAAAGCTGGTGAGGAGAGGAGGGTTAGTGGTATTAGGAAAAGTGTTAGAGGGAGTGTCAACCTCAACAACTTGGGAATCATCAGCCTGAGAAACAACGGGTGAGGAAAGAGGACTGAAGTAAACCGAAGTCCTTGAGCCACTCTGAGCCACAAAGCCGGTACCGGTCCGAGAAGCATCGTGAAGATCAACAGCATCTTGCCCTACGACCGGAGAAGTAGGAGCAGGAGCAGCCAAGTAATCCGAGTTGTCCGGACTCGTGTCAGAACTTGAGGAGCTCGAAGCACCTTGAAGACCAACAGCGTCTTGCAATACAACCGGCGAAGTAGTAGCAGGAGCAGCCAAGTAGATGGCGCTCTCAGGACTCGTCTCAGAGCTTTCCGAGCTCGAGGGTCCAATCCGCCAACCGCCCCGGTACCGCGAAAAGGGAGTAAGAATGCTCGAGGGCAGTCTGCTAGTGGTGTTGGTAAAAAAATTCAAGCTTTCTTCGGAGCTGGACATTTGCGAGTTTGGTTGGAGACTGCCAGTGGACCGAGGATATTCTTCTGTTGTGATGGACCAAGTGCCTCCAGGTGCTCTGAAATTTTCGCTGGCTACTGATGGGGAGCTGGATATGGATTGGGAGATTGACTGAGGTTCTGTCCCCGCTTCCGAGGTGGGTGGACTTGGAGAGGACATGCCCGACATGGAGGTCTGGTCACGGGTCAGTTGTGCTGGTCGAGGATTGAGTGAGAAGAATAGCGACAAGTCAAAGATCGAGCTTTCGGCGGAGGGGGCTTGGGAGTTGGGAGCTGAAGTGGACTGGGAAGAAACGGGGGAGGTGAGGGTGGTTGTGAAGATGGGAGGGCTGGAAGAAGTGGGTATTGAGGTTGTGGATGGTGAGGGCGGTGACGGCGGTGAGGCCGGTAAGGATTGTGGAGATGGTGACGGCGGTAGAGATGGCGAGGGTGGCGATGATCGGGTCTGTGAGAAGAAGGAGTCGGAGCACATCTTGAGAGGTTGTGATTGCGCTGTGTTTTCAGAATTGTTGTCAATGTTGAATAATTGGCTTGAGGCTGGAAGAAAAGGCACGAGACATTTTTATAGCTCGTTCTGAAAGAGTGTCTTCTTCATGGTAATTTTTGACCATGGGGATGACAGCTTGCTCAGGGGAAGAACTACCCGTCCAGGTGTTCGGCCTCATTCAGATGCGGCTCCCAATTGGCAATGACTAGACCCTGATGACATTCTCGTCGGCGTCGTCTTTGGTCGGTCAGTGTCCAAACTAACAATTCGAAGCCGAACGATGGAAAGAATGATGGGACCAACGCGGTGCTGAATCATCAGCCAGCAAGCCATTGATCAGGAGTCATCTATCTACCTTGGATCAAGCATGCTCAACACCACGAGCTTCTTCCACTCCCATTCATTAAAGTTGAATGAGCGTAGTTCCCAAGCCTGTGCTACCGACTCTCTCAGCACACGCAAAAGAGAGGACCGACGTCAGCAGAATGAGCAATCATCTGTTTCCTCCTGTTCCCGTTGCTGACGCGTCTCAATGTTCAGCTTTGGTGCAAAGCGGCACGTGAAAGTTAACCTCGATATGAATCGCTGAAGTGCAACATTGTACCTGCATGCGGATTCAGGCCGGAGGTTGAATGGATGTTGATGTTTCGCCTGTATGACACCGAGGTATGATATCGGAGGATCGTATAACGTCGCCGATAAGGGGGGATTTCGTGACTTCCGATGGCGAAATGTCGTACGCGGGTGTCGAGCTTTCCTGCTTTTTGGTATATCTGTCCGTTATTTCCTTTTTTTTTTTTTTTTTTTTCCTGGCCCTGATCTTGCCTTTCTGTCATGGTCGTGACCTACCCGTCGTCCCATCTTTCTTTCAATCTCGTCCGTGAACTGTTGGCATACCCTCAAACCAACCTACCACGAAAATAAACACCAACAGAAGCGGCGTCATCAAACGGCGGCACTGCGTCAAGGTATCACCTCCAGCCAAGATTGACCAAGATCCCTTCAACTTCTTGCCGAGGTTAGCAAGTAGCTCCTGCGAGGAAGAGGTATTAAAATCCTTTCCGACCCCCTCGTGACCAGAACCCAACATCAACAATTTCCAGGAACCGCCTAGAAACCAGACCGTCTCGGATATCAAAACACAAAAAGACCACTCGACACCTAAAAACCAACCGTCAAAATGATCACCAAGACTTCCACTCCCAACACCGACACTCTCGGCGAGCCCATCCCTACCGTCCCGAGTGCTCCGATTCCCACGCTTCCTAAACCCAAGCCCCCTTCTCGCGCCGAGGACGGCGAGCCGATCCCTACTGTTCCTAGCGCCCCGATTCCGACTCTTCCGAAGCCGAAACCGCCTACCCGTTCGGAGCAAACCCACTCGGACTGCATGGCGGATGATGAAGATGTGAAGGGTCCACTGGATTTCACCATTCAACTTCACTGGGTTGGGGAGGAGAGGTCTGTGACGCCTACGCCGCCTGGCTCGCCTAAGCATGTCTGAGTGGTCAGAGAGGAATGGTCAAGGAGACTGAAGGAGGAAATGGACGAAAACGGTGGATTCTGCGCGGATGGCGGTGTCAGCCCTGGATGAAGCGATGGAGAGGGAACGAGGCGGCAATGGAAATTCCTATATTGGCCTCAAAGGTTCTTGTGCGCCGAGATAATGACGATAAGGGCATGTGACCGCTTGGTGTTCATGGTGACTTCCTTGACTGCTCCTGTGATTGCATCGCATTGGAGCAATCGTGCCTTCCTGCTCAACCTCAACTCCCTCTCACAGCGTATTATTACCGTATCAATGGGAACCAATCTTACCCGCCGCGTGTTACTCGGTTGTTGTTGTTCTCTTCTCCGGCATCAACACGTCGGGTTCTGTTCTGCCTGTCGCAACCAGTGACCCAACCGACCATCAGTTATCTCCCCATCGGCCTCAACCTTCGATCTCGACCACAACCGTGTGCCATGATATTAAATTCATACCTCACTGTCGCCATGTCTTCCTTCGATCTCGTCAAGGCAGTTTGCAAGGCAGTTTGTCGATCTCTTCCGTCAGCCACTTGCCAACAGAAGCGAGTGTCACCGACGAACACCAAAGGAGAAGTGATGGGGATCCCTTCACCTTTCCATCACGAAAAAGATGCAGCTTCTCCTATTTAAGGACATCTTCCTTTCGCCATTCCACCTCCTCAGGACCATTCTTGGCCAACAAGCAGTACTGACTTCGCGCAACTTGATCGGCAGCAACATACTCGGAATAGCACCCGGCAATATCAACACCCAACAAGCCACCAAGGCAGTCTACCGATAGAGTGGCCTTTCTCGTCTCCAACATGTCCTCGCCCGGTCCGGATTCCCAACCGGAAGAGATTGACGTATCCCAGCCAAGCAACACAAGCTCGTCCATCCCTGATGTCCCCAGCAGTACTTCCAACACTCCCAATACACCCGCTAGACCTACACCTTCATTGAGCATCAATGTTCCTGGCGCCTTCGACCTCTCTTCCATCCCCGCAACCCTCTCTCTCTCCGGCAGCCTCATCAACGGCCACTCATTTCCCAGCCGCTATGGGGATGATAAAATGGTAATCTACTCGGGAAACGCGGCCGAATGTCCCCGGAGGTTTATCATCTACGTCGATTTGACTGGTGACATGCACGGCGATAAGATAGAGATACTCAAAAAGCAAGAAGAGGATAAGGACGTGGAAGAGAAGGAGAAAAAAGAAGAGGATAAGGACCAAGAGCTCCGATCCGGCCAGCAGCGACAGCGCGTCCCGTACTGGGTTGCATCAAGAGACAGCCGCAGCGACAGACACTTGCAGTATTTGCGTGTAGAGGCAACCAGGAGCGTCTTTCCGTGGCAACCGCCGACGACGCCTTCGTCGCTCGATCAAACCCCGTCGGGATCGCCCGCTGAGTTACCGGTGGTTGAAGCGCCGGTGGAGTCGAAGCCTGGTTCGCCCGGTGACTTGCTGGATTCTGAAGCGACGGACTCTCCCCAACCTGGTTCTTCGAGCGATCACCCGGATGATGGTTTCGAGGCAAGTCCCCCGGCTGGTTCACCGGCACCCGGCGATGTGAGGACCGATTCACAGGTGGATCGTCTGTTGCGGTCCAGGACGTGGTCTATTTGAGATGGGTCGTCGGCGCCGGCGCTCATGGGAAAAGGTAGAGATGGGAAAAGGTAGAGAAGGGAAGATTGGTACTAGAACGGGCGGGATATGGCAGCCGAAGGGAGTGAAACGCATTTTGAAGCGTAGAGGTAGATTAACCTGTGGAAGAACGGGGGCTGCCCAAGGAAGGAAATAGGGACGTCGTATAGATTAGATTAGACAGAATATCAGGGTAATTCTTCTGTCAAGTTCCTACTCAAGCTGTGCAGTGATGTGATGGCGACAATGCTGATGTGGATGGAGTAGCTGTCTCCCGGGCCATCAAAAGTCTCCCGAGGTAATGTGAAATGCGTAATGATGCGTGGTGTTCGCGGGCGGGCTTCGAGGTAGTAACCTCGTGCCTAACTGTCGAATCGGCGAAATCGGGCAAGCCATCGACCAGGCTCGCAGGACTGTGAATCCATCCATAGACACTGGCCCGCTTATCATCGCTGCCACTCTCCTCTGCACACTGAACCTCCATTCCTCTCCTTCTCTGAACATGACCTGTCTTCCTCAGCATCGTGAGCATGACGCACTGCAGTCAATTGCTTCTGGCCCTCCCTTCGATCTCATCGGCGGACTAGGTGTATCCCTCAAAATAGCCACAACAACCTACATGAATGTGTCATCGAACCACGACGTTCGCCGAGGCGTCATGTCGATGTGAAGGAGAACCAAACGAATCTCTTGATGATCCATCCTGAGGAGGAGAAGAACTTTCGCACCATAAAAGGGCCTCCTGTCTCCCAGACCTTCTCGTAAACTTGAACTTTCAAGCAGCACGGCCATCTTTTTGGTAGTCCACTTGAACAAATACACAGGAAGACACAAAGATCAACACAGTAGATTAGTAGACCACTAGTCCATCAGTTGACTTGTTTTCCAGACCTCCAAACTTCCAAAATGACTTCCACTTCATGTTCTTCAAGAGCAGCTTCACCGATGCCGTCGTCACTGGTAGCGAATCCTCATGGCCAGATCAATGCGTCTATTCAGACTCAGACTCAGACCGACACCACAAATACTCAGACTCAGATCAACACGTCTACTCAGACTCAGGGGCAGACCGACACCACAGAGCCGGAGCCGGTCAGCTCCAGCTTCCAGAGATCATCCGCTCCATCGCCATCGCCATCCCCGTCACCAACTTTATCAAACCTACCTCCCCTTTCAACGCCGCTCACAACCACCCTCCCTGCCAGACATCCGGCTTTGGAGCCCAGCCCATCTATCTACTCCCCTCGCCCTGAGCCTCTGACAAGCTCGGCAGATGCATGTACAACGCGTAGTAGCTCTCCCGTGGGCGTTACATGTGGTCCGACAAGACCGCCATCGCCGGCACGTCTAGTAGATGAAGACGAGCCCTTTATGTTGATCTCGGAAGTGCCTAGCTCCCCCGTTTTGGCGCACTCGGGACCTGTCCCTGTCCCTGTCCCTGTCCTGGTCCCGGGGGTTGCGAGGGTGGTTGTACCTGGTGTGAACCCGATGCCAGAGGTATTCCGAGAGGTATTCCGAGAGGCTGTACATGTAGATCGAAGCTTCGAAACGGTCGACATGAGCACGAGGGGATCTGGAACAGCAACAGCAACTATGCCCGCAATGACAGCCGTACCCACGGCCACGGCCACGGCCACGGCCACGACTCCGACACCTACTCCTCCCCCCACCGCCACTGCCACCACCTCGACCGAGACCACCTCGCAAGAAGACATGGAGTCACCCGCCGCCGCCGCCCCAGCTCCATCTCCATCTCCATCTCCAGCTCTAGCTCTAGCTCTAGTATCACCCCCAGCTCTAGTATCACTATCACCCCCCACCCCCCAGGCCTTCATGCCAACCACGTGATGTGCACCACCTGGGCCTGCACTGCGCACAGCACACGCCCCACACACAAACATACACTATAGACACCTCACCTCACAAACCTCTACATCCTCAGCCAATGAGGAGGACATGGAGTCTGATTAATGCTGATGCTGGAGGTGGAGGTTCCGAGGCGGCATTCATTGTCGACGGACGGACGGACGGTGAGGGAGATAGATGAAGGAAAGGAGCCCAGGGTGCAAGGAGGAATGCGGGTCTCTTTCTATGCGGGTCTCTTTCAAGGACCGTATGTATGGCCGCGGGTATTAACTCTAGCGGGTGGTCCAGCGAGCCAGGTGAAGACCGTGAAGGTGAAGGGAAGCAAGAAGGAGACCTTGGAGAGGCAGGGAATGGGATGGATGGGAAAGATGAATGGCATCGATGGAATGGGACGTGGATAGGCACCTCGTCCGTGGTTATTGCGAGGCAGATAGATGTCCACAAGGTGAGGGAAGGATGGAGGTAGAGGTAGGAGAACACAGGGAAAACTAGAACATACCACTTGCAAGAAACTTCATCTTTGTGCTCTGGGTTTGAGCAGGTTGTTACCAGAGACAGAGGGACTTGGGGGATGAACGCCATGTTCCCCGGCCGTCAAGATAGAAAGACAGGACACTCGTCCAGAGCTCAACATCACAGAGAAACGCAGTTTGTTGATCATCTTGTTTTTTGGTTGCCACGCAAAACACCCCTGAATTTGTATGCTATGTCGCCAGAATCCCTAAAAGCCCGACCGTCACGCCTCCAAATGGATCCCAAATGCTGACTGAGTTTGCAAGCGGCAGATCGACTGCCGGAGAAAGCCCCAGATGCATTGTATGAAAGAATGCACACCCTCGCAAACACCCGGTGAGAGAGAAAAGGACGACAAAGCATCAAGGAGAGCGATACGCTTATTTCTCCTTCTTGGGCTTGGCACCCTTGACCTTGGCAGTGCCGCGGAGGGTCTTCTGGCGGTTCTTGCGCTGCTTGCCTTGGGGGTTGTTAGTGAATGGACATGGACAAGAGGGGAAGACAAAAACATACGCTGCTGGCGAGAAGCCTTCTCGATCTTGGTGGCAAGGCCGACACGGACAAGACGGTAGTGGGGCTCGAACTTCTTCATGGCCTCGGGGGAGTCGTAGACGAGGGCGAAGCCAGTGGTCTTGCCGCCACCGAACTGGGTGCGGAGACCGAAGACGTTGACCTGGTCCTTGGTGGCCTTGTAGAGGGTGGCCAGCTTCTCGCGGAGCTCGTCCTTGGAGATGTTAGGACGGTTGGGGTGGAGGATATCCCTGTAGTTGTTAAAAAAAAGCAGGAGTAAGCAAGACTGTCCTAAGTTGTTGAGGGAGCAACAACCGCGCATAGCAAAAGCAGCATTGGACTTGATGTGTCTCCTTCTCCGCCTCCCTCAGATTGGTATCACGATCACCGAAGCGAACGCGACAAAAACCACCGCCCACTCGAACCGAGATATTGTTGCCGTGTCTTTCTTGTCTCTGTCTTGGCCCATCATCGCAATCCGCATCATGATCCCCCGCGAAACCGCAAGACTTTCTTCAGCAAGGGTCAAATGTCTTTTTCCCATCTCTTGAGCATCAAAGGCTGCTGATTTCGCAGGGTAACAAGTGTGGATGGATGGATGTGAGCTATGATTGACTCGATCGATCGCGCGCATCTCGGGAAAAAGAGAGAGTTCTGTCGGTGGTTCTGTCGCATTTGCTTCGGTGGGACTTCGCCATGGAAGTTGTTGCTCGGATATGCTCTGTGAAAGACAAGTAAAGGTATACACATCAAGCAATAAATACTGAACTGCTGCTGCGACGGCGTCGTCCATTTCGCATCACGGAACGAGGGCAACGTACACGACCATCTGCTTGCGGCCAAGCAGAGGGTTGCGGATGAACTTGCGAGTGCGCAGGGTGACGGGGGAGTCGGAGTCAGCCATCTTGGTGTCTTGCGGGCGAGTTGACGATCAAGACCGAGAAGTGCAAAGCTGGAGGAGAGTGGTTGTGCTTTTTTTGAAGTTGTTTTTTGCACTCGCAGCGCACGGGGCAGCTCGCACCCTGCGGTGGAGCCACTCACAAAATTCCACTTCTGTGTCGGTTAATTGGGTGCAAGCCCTAATCTTGTGGGAGTGTGCCTGAGATATGAGGCGGGTAGAAAATCTTGGCACCGACGCTTTGAGAGGATGAGGTGGACCGTGCAGCAGCTCGACTTCCAAAGCGCACGGACTTCCACTTTGCCAAGACAGCTGGCCTTGACCTGTCGTTTCTGGGCCAACATCAATCGTTCAAGTCAACATGTCGGATCCTCTCATCAACAATACTCGACGACATAGTGCAAGTTCGTCGCTTTGATGATTTTATTTGTTCTATGGCAATATGCATAGCTCAACAACGACCGCCTGTCACTTTTGACATTTCCATCTCCTGATTGTCTGGAAGAACCAAGCTGACAATGCGACGGCGTGGATCCATGGACGGCCACCAAGGTTGACCGATAAGCTCTTATCAATAACACCAACCCCGGCGTCAAGTTCCAGCTCACTCCAGCTCTTTCAGCGCCCCTATGCAACCGCCCAAGACCAACTACCACCAATCCCCCCCTACCTCCGCCTCAACTGACAGATATGTATCGGCATCACATCATTATAAAACGGCCCAGTCTGCTCAGCCCTAGGCGGCACCGGAAACTCGGCATGAACAACCTCCAACCCCCTGCCCTCACACACGCTCAAGAAGCTCTCATACGTCTCCCGATTCCTCTCGGTCGCCGCAATCACCACCTCCGCCTTGGGAAACAAGCCAAACACTTCTTCAATCGTGCCCACCAAGGCCGGAATAACGCTCTTATCATACGTGATATCCGCACCCAGCACCACGTCCACTTCCCGTCCCCCGTTCCATTGCTCCTCCTCGGTGCCGACAAGCGCGTGACCCCACCGCAACTCCATCGGCTGGACGGCGTCAGACCCCTGAAGCCCGTTGAGAAAAAGACTGTCGGGCAGGTTGGCCACGACTTCGTCTGACCCGTCGGTGGCGACGACGTGTTTGGAGCCGAGATAGTTGGCGCAGAGGATGGAGACGTAGCCCGTGCCAGCGCCGAGCTCCAACACACGCTTTCCGCGAACGAGGGAGGGGCGGGTGAGGAGATATTGCCCCAGGTGGAGGGAAGCTTCCCAGGTGCGAAGGCCGGTGGTGCCCGAGGCGGCGATGAGGTTGCGGGATTCTAGGAGGGTGATGTGAGGGGCTTTGTCTCCCACCAGGACCGGCAGTGTCTGGTCCATGTCGTCCACATGACCGTCGAGAAGAGACAGGTGGTAAGTGACGTAGCACTTTTGCTGCGCGGCATCGGCCTCGGAGGGTAACCGCAGCGAGAGCAGATGGGATAATCTTGTGTAGAGATGGTCCGAGAGGCCCTACTATACCTGGTGAGGAAACTTGCACTGCAGCAACCAGCCGAGACCTTTTCTCACTGGATTCCCGGCCATACAGATGAAAGACAATTACAGAAACTTACATGTCGATCCCAGTCCTCAATACTTGCCTCGATCCTCTTGACCAGCTCCTTCAGAACCCTCAACTGGTACCGCACGGGTGCAGGGTTCTTGATGTCTTGGCTGAAAAGCTGCTCGTACAGTGTCTCTTGGACGAATGCATCGCACAGATACTCGCCGTCGGGGAAGTCCACGACGGGTTCCAGCTGGAGGTATTGCCGGCAAAAGCGAGCAATCTGCATATGCTTGCGCTTTATTTGCGTCGTTCGAGCCATTGTTGACATGTGGTTTATAAGGCAATGGTGTGGTGGTGAAACGGCGGTTCATTCATTGCAGCGACTTTCAAGTTGAAAGTTTGGACATCGCAGACCCACATTCCTTCGCGTTCAACAGTGCAGTCACGTGTGCCCTTGGCGGTGACCTCCTTGAAGGCTTGGCAGTTAGCGACTAGCGTCGACACTCGTTCATTCCAAAATGCCACACACCTCAACAACTTCCAACGGAATCATGACCGCTTCCTCGACTGCGAGCTTAACTACACCAAAAATTATACACTCGACGAATGCCCCTGTCACTCTTCACAACAACAGAAAGTGGCGCACCACTAATTACACTAACAAAAAACGCAAGAAACCAATGCTGCACCAAACCGCGATCCAATGTCGATTGGTACCGGCTATCGACCTTAGGGGAGGAAGCGACAGACCGATACCCAGAGTACTTTAGACAAATGACCACCCCATGGACCAAGGGCATTTGAACACCTGGACACCGAGACCAGACCCCCACCACGGGCCCTCGCGCCCTCAAAGTTCCCCGGTTTCACAGGCGGCACGACGGGCGGACCTACCAAACCTTGGGTTAGGACGGCATACCGAATCCGAATCCGAATCGAATCGATCATCCGAGTCATGTCAAGCAAGATTCTTCCCGGACTGGAAGGCAGGCACCCCCCACCCCCCTCGTCGAGCACAGCAGTGGGGTTATGGGATGGGTGATAGATACAGGTGGCAGGTACACAGCATCTAAGCGAGATTCATCTAGATCCCACGACATGACATGTCCTCTCCTCAACAGGCAGGCCCATGACAAGACACGACACGACACGACGTCCCATGACATGACCCCTAGTAGGTAGGCATGGGGGACTTGACGTACATATTAACTAACCTATGAGCACTGCAAGTCATCGTTCCACTGTGCCGCTTATCTGCCTTTGCTTGCTTGCCATTCCCGTCCCTGTGTGTACCAGACCCCCTATCTCACCATCTCTCCCAGTTCCCACACGTCTTTCGGGCTATTCGGCGGTCCCCCTATTACCCATCGCCCGGAATTTCCTCTTTTGTCGGACGGACGGACTGTCCTCCTCTCTCCCTCCATGGACGACCATGATTGTCTCGGGCCTGGCGTCGTCGGAAGCGGGCCACCACATCTGACCCTGTCCTCGTAAGTAAGGAACATCGAACTGGGGGTCTGCGGCTCCGGGCGGGCGCATCCAAGGTTCCAGTTTCCCGTTATTCCAGTCCAGCCTAGGTACCGATACAGTATCCCCCCTGCTGAAACACTGAAACGCAAGGCATATACCTACCTACCTAAGGTACCTTGCCTACCGGACATCCAATGGAAGTCCATACATACCTTGGCCAAGTAATGCAGAATAACGAAAAATGGACTGACACAATCGGCGGGCCTTGGAGGTAAAAAGCGGCCAGGTTGGACTGGACCATGTTTTGACGACCAGACCCACAGACCCCGACGACATAAATCTCGCCGCTGTTGATAGATTCTACTAGCCCTATATGCATATAATGCATATAATGCAACAAACAATGCATATGTGATCATCGACCAACGCCCACTGATGAATACGAGTTTTTCCTTTTCCTTCATGAAGGATTGGTTTGGTATGGTCTTATGTTTTTTGCCTTGTTCAGTTCCAAAGGGGTGATACACAAGTTCTAGTCTACCCACGAGGAAAAAGAGGGCCGCCGCGCCGCCTTTTTTGCTGTCGAAAATGTAGTGCAGTGCGCGGCTGGTGTTGCCTTCCCTAGAATACTCGCTGCTGCTTCTGTCTTAACCTATCATGTACCTGAGTGACTCCGGCCGGCTGTAATGCAGATGCAGATTGGAGGCGAGGAGTGCATGGCTAGCACCGCCAGTCGAGTCGAGTCGAGTAGGTATTGACTGGAGCTGGTATGGCTGTATGTGTGCTGGATGAGGAAGTCTTCCGCGATCTTGTGCGCTGGATGAAGAAGTATTCCGCGATCTTATGCGCAGATACATCCATCCGTCCCACTTTGGGTTCATCTACTCTATTCTACCTACCTACCTACCTGATAGTGGTAGATGGGTACCTCTATCTATGTAAGTAAGGAATGCAGGTACGAAAGAAAGAAAAGAGAGCAAGATAGCGGTAGATCAGAAAACGGACAGATAGATTCGTACCGTACCGTACCCAGCCAAGTAATGTACCCAGTATCCACTTCCAGTCCTCGGTCCTCCTGACAAGATCAAGATCAAGATCTGATCAAGACGCATTGCCAGGTCCTTCTCCCCCCCTCGTGCCATTCAACCTCCCGAGACCCCGGACCCGGACCTGGACCTGGGCCCAGACCCCCTATGGACAGGACCCAAGTCCTAGAACCTAGGATAGGTAAGGTAGAGAGGGATCTTATTAAGGCGGGTTACACCGTGATAAGATCTCAATCTACAAAAACTCACCAACCATTTAATCCCGTCTCGTGACAAGCAAGTTTGCCCGCTTGTTTGTCACTGGCCCAGTCCAGTCCAGTCCATACTAGACTAGACTAGACTAAAATATATCTTCAAATCCAGCACGGCCCAGTCCGGGAGGACGGTAGGTAGGACCTGACCATAACTCTACCTAGGTAGCCTCATCAAAATCTACTCCTTGTACCTACCTTATTATGTACCTACCTACCTACCTCTCTCCAAGGTACCTACCTCTCTCCAAGGTACTCATCGTACTCATCCACATTCATTCCCAAGACGGGACTGGACTACCGCCAAGACCCGACACCTACCCTATGGTCGTAACATGGCTGGGTGTACCGTACCTACTACGTATCTGCAGCCCACATGCATAAGGTACCTCTCTACCTTAGGTAAGGTAGCTAAGGAAGGTATGCTGCAAAGCGATATCTCTACTGCACCATCTGCTGCACCATCTGCTGCACCATCAGCTGCACCTTGCCGCCGCCGCCGCGTTTCATGTTCATGTTCAGGAAAATTCAGAAAAAAAAAAAAAATTTAAAAAAAAGAGGAGGACAACTCGTACTGTGATGAATGTCAAAACCCACATACTGTAACGAAAAAGACAAATTTGTAAGATAAAGTATGTAGGTGCCAGATAGGTAGATGTAGCTTTAGAACTAAGGCCGGCCAGCATACATACCTACATACCTACCTTACCTACCTTACCCAAGGATGCAAGTTTCAAGTTTCAAGTTTCAAGTTTTCCGTATGCGTAAAAAGGAGTAAGTTGAGACTGATTGATTGGTATTCATACATCTGGTAGGTTGTAGGTAGATACATTCATACCCCTGGGAAAGAAGAAATAGACTAGATACCTAGATAGTGGCGACCAGACTCGGTCACTCGGACGGGAGGGGAGTACCTTGCCTAGCGTAACAAACTCCCAATCTATTCCTTCATTAATACCCATAACCCTCATCTTTTGCAATCCAATGCCATGTCATATATACCACACAAAATAAGAAGAGATCAGGCGTTGATCAATGACAATCAAAGTGTGCAGTGCCTTTCCGTTTCGTTCCGTACCGGCCTTAGTAACGCTTAGTAGCGGACTGGACGAAAACGGCTTACCTTGGGTATTTACTTACGGGGAAAAGAGGGAAGGGAACGGAAACGGAACGGAACAAGAAAGGCATCGGAGGAAAGGGGACGGATGCGGGAGAAACGGTTGCGGGAGAAGAAGATTTGGAAGATACGGGAGAAGGTACGGGAGAAGGTTCGATCGGGAGAAGGTTCGTTCGGGAGAAGAAGCCCGAAGCCCGCCCGGGTGGGATTGGGAAACACGCACGACCAACCAACCCTCTGTCCAGTGTCCACTGGCGCTTTTTTAGGTAGGTAAGGTAAGGTACTGTCGGCACTGACTCATGGAAAGAATAGAATGTCAGGGTTGGCACTTGGCTGCTCTAGTTACCTTATCAACTAGCGACAACAGCTCTATAGCAGGTCAGCAGAAAGATGATACCTACGTAGGCAGACTAATAGCATTACTGTTCTCTCTACCTGTAACTACCTAACTGAGAAATTGACAAGGTACGGTACCTAAACTACCTAAGGTAAGCTATGGTACTATGATGCTGCTTGTATCTACCTTCTTGACCACCGATGAATGAATGAACACACACATGCAGACAGACAGACTCGAGCAAACCAGAACCAGACGACACGGGAATATCCCTCGAGTAAAAAAGCGGAAAAGAAAAAAAAAGACCGAGAAACAAAGACTGGACGCCCCGAAAGTGAAACTGTGAAAGATGTGTTCTCCGAAACAAGTAGGAAATCCCGACCGACTGTAGGCTTTAGCACTTGTAAAGCAAGAAACCAAGACAAAACGAATCTTTTCTTCTTCTGATTGACTGACTGACTGACTGACTAACGACAAAGGAACATGAAACGAAATGAAATGAAATGAAATGCAGCCGTGATACCCCTTAGTGTCTAGTGAACGGGAGGTAGTGTGATATGATATGATATGATACCTGGCTTTCTGCCAGGATGCTTTCCATGCTTTCGGACGTAATGCAAGTAATGCAAGGCACGGCGGCGGCGGCGGCGGCGGTGGTAGATACCTAATAGGTAGATATGTCGTGCGTGACTCGTGACTCCTCGAGGCTCAATGGTCAGGTCAGGTCTGGTCAGGTCAGGTCGTTCCCCATCCTCCTTCCCCATTCCTCCAAGCCCATCCTCCTTCCCCATCCTCCAAGCCCATGACCTGACCATGTCCCTGCCCGTCTGGTGTCCGTCTGGTGTCCGTGCTATGTCCCTCCCTTACCCTGCCGTCGAGTTGAGGCCTCTCTTTTCGTGTGCTCTACTCCCGTGACTCCCGTCCTTCGCCCTTCTCGACCAAGCTGAGAGTTCCTGGCCGCATTCGTGCTTTTTTTTGTCCCCCCCCCCCCCCCCCCGGCCCCCCGCGAACCACATACACCGTCTGTGTAACGCCGCGTAGGTACCAACTGAACTAGACGCCTTCAATACTCCCGTCCTCATACCATGCTGTGCTGTGCTGTGCCTGCAATCCCGTCCTGTATTTTGTGCTACCGCCAGCCAGCGGCCAGCCTATCATGTGTCCACTCGGAAGACATACATGTAGCTTGATTGATGAGTACCTTACTATTCAAACCACACACTGTAAGATCTTCTCGCCAAGAGCCCAAGACCACTTCCTGCCAGTTCTTGGGTACCTATCAATGTGCCAAGAGCTGCCGAACAACTTGACCTTAGCGGTGGCTCGCAAGAGAAGCCCTATGTCCATCGGCAAGCGCCTGGTGACGTTGCTGCTCGTACACAGTAACCCCCTGATGCTGATGGCCAGCATGATGATCAGGGCCGACCTGCACCACGCTCTCACTCGGCACATACGCCTGTCCATTTGACAGGCCGTTGGGCAATGCTCCATGTCCGCCACCAGTCGCCGAAGATCCGACCGAGTCTCTCCTGTTACCCGTAGAAGAAACCGACGGCACCGGCTCCGCGGTATAAGTGTTCATATCAAAGGCCGTCCCTTGGCTCTGCAAGCTTCTTCCCTCCTCGCCAAAGATGCTCGGAGATTCCCCCGCACCCGCGCCGCTTGCTCCCGAAACCGACGAGTGGTAGGTATCCGCAGAGGTAGAGTGGGAGCGGACAGACGAAGAGTGACCGGCGCTGGCGGTGCTAGCTGATCCGTAAGACGCGGGGAGATCATCGAAGCCCCCGTAGGCAGTTGCGGAAGCAGCGACATCGGCGAGGGAGCTCGAGACGCCTGTCTTAACAGTTGTGCCAGGGTAAGGTAAAGAGGAGCGGGAGGTGCCGGCTGTGGTGGGGTTCGGCAACAACCGATCGGCACCCGTGCTGGTTGTGGGTAGGGACGCAGCCACACCAGAAAAGGAGAAGTTGGGGGATTGCGATTCCGTTGTAGATGTTCCGTGGCCGTGGTGAGCGCCATGGTGTGCCGGACGATGGACGAGGCTCGAGCTTCCGTATCCCCCGTAAGACTCGGGAGTGGACTCCATGTACACTCCACCGTACGGGGTCTTTCTGGCACCAGAACCCCAGCTAGGTACGATACCAACCGTCTCATGAGCCATAGCATGTACTGGCGGGTATCCCGCTGCAGTATAATCGCCGAACTGACCGGAAACGCCAACTGCGGTAGGATCACCACCGTATGAGGCGTACGAGGCCGTGGCAGGGAAGTACTGCTTATGACTGGTCGGCGGCGGAGCTTGATGATGACCGTATGCGTAACCACGACCGTACTGAGCCATGAGAGAATCTTCCGCTGTGCTAGCGAGGCCGCTGACGCCAACGGCACCGGCATGTTGACCGTAGTGGATCGAGGCCGGGCTCATTGTGTTTCTGTTAGCATAGAGGCGGGCGTCATCGACCGAGTAGCCGAAATCTGATGAGGTATCGGGCTTCAGCGGGATGTCGCGGGAGGAGACCTGTGGCATTAAAAGGAGTTAGTGGTGGTGGTGATGCAAACAAACCCGAAGAACCTGTACTCACCCGAAGAAACAGACACTGATCTACCCCTGCATTCTTGCAGTTGGTACAGGGTTGACCTTGGCCCGGGTCACCGCTGCATCTGATCTTGCGTTTGCGACAACGTCCGCACTGATGGCTGTCAGTTTTTTTGTTCGAATAGGCGGAAGGAGCTCAACAAGTCAAACATACAGCAACAGCAATCCTCTTCCTCTGCGGCTGCGACTCCGAATCCATTGCCGACGAAGATCCTTGGTCCGACATGCTAACACCAAGTGCAGCAGATGCTGAGCCTATTCTCCCTTGCGAGTGATGTCCGTGGTGGGGGTGGGCAGAGTGGTGCTCCGAGGAAGAGTAACTCCTACGTTGCTCGGTAGAGTATGGACCGCCGTGACAAAAGTAGGGAGGGCCGGCGCGGCTACTATATCGTCTTTGATCGTGTGTGTGGTGACCGTGATGGGGAGGGGTATAGCAGGTCTGGGACACCATTTCCTTGAGTTGTCTCGTCGATGTCTGTCCAGCCACACCTCAGCTAAACCTTTAAGCCGTGCTATCGGATTTTGCTCCAAACCCTTTGTCTTTTGGCCTGAACTGATAAGATTTCTCCGTGTCAGATTTCTGATGGCGATCAAAAGCCTTGAAACTCCGCCTGGGCGCCCGTTGTTAGACACCGATCAGGGACTGATCCTTGCAAGAGGCAGTGGTGTGCAGGTCCTGAGAGACTTGCTCGGCTGTGGTAGCTCGTAGGGGTGAGGTGCTGCAGGGCGATCTTTGCGAACTGCTGCAGCTGGTAACAGGGATGTGAATCGTTGTGGAAAGGTACGAAGAAACTGTTCGTTTAGACTGAAAGCTGTGTGAAGGCGGGGTGAACGTGTTCTGAGTGGATGATGATCAGACACAGCAGCGCCAAATGCAGACGGGCAGGATTCTTGCTGTCTGATTGCTCTTGATCCGGACTCGACTCGATCGTTCAAGGTAGATTAAGCCCGATAAGGAGAGCTGGTGTGAGAACAGACTCAGAATCCCTCGGTGGCCTGACTGAGAAGGTGCTGTCTATGGTTGTCTAGGTACCCTAAATGCGTAAGGTATGCGTGTCTTGTGTTGCGCTCCAGCTACTAGATAGGAGACCCGGGACCTGGTTGGCGTACGTTTTGTGAGCGAGTGTTCATGCTAGAGCTGCCAAGTCAAAATCTGTCCCACACACCACCCCCCGTTCATTTCACTCTCACTTCTAATGAGTAATGATGCCCTCTCCCAGGATTTGGTAATTGGTACACACCGACACACACCGAGGGCATCTTGTAACCCCCAACCCGGAACTCAGGCACGAAAGAGCCTATTCTAGATACACAACCCCCCGGATAACCAAGAAGAGCAACTTGAAAGGACTGGGGAAAAAAAAAGGGAAGGACAAAGACCAACCTGACAGGTCGCTTACTCGCTTACTTGACCTCGGTGTGAAGAAGGTTGTGAACTCGGACGTTTAAGTCGTGCGTGCGTCGTGTATGTCTGTACGGCTGTAGTAATGTCTCGAATCTATAAAACTCGGGTGACGGCGGCCGTGTCTCTGTCTCTCGGACAAGTCTGTCTGACTGGGGAATCCTCGAACGAAGGGCTTGGACGTATGGTAATGCGAGAAAGCGAGAGGATGCCGTACCGCAGGCGGGAAAGTGATTAAAGACTGATCGATTATGTCGAGAGTTGCTCGGTTGATATGAAGGGGAAGTGACCTGGAAGCCAAGTTGATATGAAATCCAACCGAACTGAGAAAGGCAGTGACCTAAAAGCCTTGCAAATCAAAGAGAAAGAAACGAGAGACAAGACGGATACAGAAAACGGAGAAGAGATGTTGCAGGAGATGTCATAAGTGTTATAAGTCCTCGGTCTCACCTGGTTGTCCTGATGCTCTGATGACAGGATAGTCAACAAGCCCCCTGCCCGCCCCCCCTGTCCGGACTACCCAGATTTGAGCAACGAATATTTACTTTGTTTGTAGGCAGCCCATGGTGCAGTCTGGCCAGTGAGCCAAGGCCGTTGGAGCTCCTCACTCTCGTAGAGAGCAATCTCTGTACAGTATGATCACGTCAGGAAATGGTTAGTGTTCTTACAGCATCTGAAAGAAACGGTATCGTAACACACATACACTCACCTGTGGCAGCGTATAAGGAGGAGAGCTCATAGGGCAATGCTTGTTTCTTTGTTGGTCTCCTCAGTGCGGCCAGTCCCAGCCTCACTCATCCTGGAGGGTACTTGTAGGAAAAGACCTTCTTGCCATGCTGAAGTGCAAGGGGGAATCTGCATGAATCCGGAATCCCAGCTGTGGTACAACAACAAAGTGCAAGTGCAAAGAAATGCGGAGGGGCTGATTGGACCAGTTCGCCAGCTACTATGTTGCGCACACGAGGTCATAGTGTGAAGGCGTATTTTGTTTCGAGATTTGGCTCCGCTGTCAAAGAAGGGGCGACGGCTGTTGTGGTAGTTGAACATTTCCTTCCCGCCGTCGCCTGTGACACTTGCACCAAGTCTTGAGATGGAGAGGTACCTGAGGGTGAGCATCAGTGGCAAAGGAGCAAGGGAACAAGAAGGGGCGGTAAAGTCGAGATACCTTGCAAGCCTCTCGCTGGTCGGATGCTGGCAGGTAGATCTCTCCTTGCGAAGGAGGTCTGGCCTGGGTCTCGGGGAAAAACTGCGGCGTATGTAGTATTGGATCGACTGATGTGGTGAGGGAATGAACTTTATGAATAATCATGATTTGACTGGGCCATGGACTGGCATAAGAAAAAGAAAGCATAACATGTATCTGAGCCGGTGGCGTTTACACAGCATCATGGTCCTTTGCTTGACTAGCCAGCGCCAGCAGCCATCTTGATACTTTCGTATAAAAAAGACACAGTGGGAATAAGACGAGAAAGCATGAGCCAAATCAGGCATAGCATACGGACGAAAGGCCAGGTGTGTGTGCCATTTTGCGGCTGCACAAAGCCTTTGCAGCGAATACCTTTAAGGCTGAAAGCAAGAGATGGATATATGATGACAACTGAAGAAAGCGGGGGATATGTCTCGTCTCTCTCAAAGAGGCAATTTCAGGTCCATGTTCATGGTTCATGGCCATAAGATAACCAGCCCCAGACCGACTGACTGACATATTAGACACCTAGCTAGGCTCCGTCATCTTCCTGGTCGTAGCACGTGTTTGCTTGATAGAGGAGAAGAAAGGTAGCCAGCCTCATATCCCCAGCTCATATCCCCAGCCCATTGACTATCTTGCCCCACTCGGGAACATGGAGACAAACGACGTGTGTGAGACATGAGAGGCATGATGAGGACACAGTGCTACAAGAGGACTTGACTAGCACGTAATATAGAACTCGAGGGTTGGAGGTGCTGGTCCAAAAAAGAAAAGCCATGTCCATCTTGGATAGCATGATGATTGCCGAGTGAGAGCTGTCAGGAGGAAGAGAGAGATCAAGGGCTGGGAGGATAACGAGGCAAAGAAGGCAACGAAATGTTGTAAGGTGCTGCGAGGTGCTGTCTGTCTGTATGTTTGGTGCGTGACCTGAATGCGAGGTCGAACCCCTCCCATTCATTTGCAGCTTTGTGTAACCCTAGCACAGTGAGAAATAACAATGGACCATTTAGTCTAGGCCGTTTTTTCCTCGGTTGGCCTTTTGTGTCTGGCTGTTGTTGGTGCTCTTTTTCACTTGCTTTTCGTTCGTCGTTTTTCGAAACTGATTGTCAATTGTCGTCTGTCGAACGTCGTCTGTCCATGTTGCACCGGCATTTATTTTCTGCAAGGCCGATAAGAGGACGCTTCAAACGGAGATAAAATGATGATTCCGCCAAAAGTGATAAGTGACAGAAAACCCAGGTGCCAACGGGCTCAGGTGGGTGGGTGACATGGAGACGGGAGATTGATTGATCCACGATCCCCGGATTGTCCAGACTTGGTGTTGTTTGGCGGGCACAAGAGGCATCTGCCCCTTCCTCTTTGAGTAAGCCAGGCTGTTGCCAATTGCCCAAGCTGGAATAGTCGTCTGGGTCCTGCCAACTGAACATCTTCCAGATCCCCACTGTACCTTCCTTGTGGCGGGCTGTTGTTTGCTTTTCCAATGCTGTACAGGCTTCCTGTCGTGCATCATTAGCGTGACCGGTTTCATTTCTTGCTGAACTGGCAGAGAAGGTGCTCGTCGTCGTCGTCTGTCATCGGTCCGGTCTTCTCCTCCCTTTCCGGTCGCTGCTGCAAATTTGCCAATCTGTCGTCATCGGATAGTGCCGCCGAAAAGAATGGAAGTTATCGCAACCCGGGGAATGATAGTGGATCATGATGAGAATAGAAGCTAAACACCCCTTGTTGGCAGCGCAAACAACAACGAAACGGCACGCCAGCGACGACATTACAGCGAACGGTTGCGGCGCCACTGGAAACAGCCAGGCCAGGCCAGTTGGTCCTGCAGAAATAGGTAAGGTAGGTAAAGGTTGGCATGCATGCCAAACACGACCCTCACCCCAGAAAGGCAACCCCATGGCAGGGCAGGGCACCCAAGGAAGGCACCCCCCCTTGATTCTATCACTTTTTGTAGAGTCTGATCTGATCGGGTGCCTTGAACCCGCACCGGCACTCGCAAAAAGTGAGCGATCTCTTCCTGCCCACTTCAGTTGGCCTTGCCTTGCCTTGCCTTGTACAGGGCATACTTACCTCCCATTCCGATTTGCCGACCGACTAGAATAGACTACATCGGGAAAGAGCTCCCTCCTCCTCCTCCTCCTCCGTTGGGCATTCCATGATCCATGCAGCGGGCAGGCCCGTCATGCCATTATGTTTTGCATCAAACGAAGGAAGGAAAGAAGGAAGAGGAGGAGAACAGTGCTGTTGAATACCAGGTAAGTACGGTAACTGAAGGACTGTCGTACCAAGTCTAGTAAAGTCCCGTTTCCGCCAATGCAGCCAGCATGTGATAATAAATGAGTTGACATTTCATGTTTGACATCCATTATCCCGTATTACACCAACCTAACCTAACCAAACTGAAATGATCGGCCGGCTGGCTCTTTCCTTTGCAGTTCCATGCTGCTGAATGCTACCTTACCTTGGCTTACTCATCGGTCCGGTCCGAGAGCGAGAACTTTCGGAAGGAGAGTCAACCTCAGGTGGTGAGGCACCCACTCAGGTGAGGCAAGTAGGTCCGACTGGAAATCAGGGACTTTTTTTTGCTCAGGTTTCCCGCCTCTTGCATATTCCAATGTAACATTCCGTCCGGGCGGGCCTTAGGGGCCAGAACTGAAGGCCATTTATAACAGCAGAGGAGATCAGTCAGCATGGCCATCCATCAAACACAAGTATCGACAACCTCTAGGTAGATAGGTGTTCCAGTACTGGAACTGTCGGAGATACAGTAGATAAGTCTAGATCTTGGGCAAGCGACCACCGCGCCAGCTGTCAGCCATGTCACGTCATGTCATATGGATAGCTCAAAGTTCCAAACACGGGACCTACCAGCACAGCAACAGAAAGGAGTTCAGTTCAATTTACTTTCTGCCGTACGGGAATAGGTAGACTAGGGCACGCAGCTTCTTCGTATTGTCGGAACCCGGAACAAGTTTCCCCTGGCTGGGCTGGGCCAATGATGCAAACCTCACCCATCGATTGGGCGAGTTTATTCATTCATTCAGGTCAGGTAGGTAGGAAAGGCCTTTTCAATACTCAGCTTACTGTACTCGGTCGGGTTCAGTTGCATCGGATTTGCAGCAGCAGAAGGATGAATGAATGAATGAATGAATAAATGAATCTTTGTCGTCGTTGCATCCAATCCAATCCATTATCCTCCACAGCGCCGTTCCGCCTCATCTGGTTCTTGTGTGTGTGTGTGTATGTGTGTGTGGCAGGTGGGCACGGTCCAACGGTGACGCTCGGGACCCTAAACCCTTGACTTCATGTCCTGTTCCTCGGATAAAACACAACACAACACAACACAACTGCACCACGAGCCTAGCCTGGCCTGGCCACGTTCCAATCGTCTTCTTCTTCTTCTTCTTCTTCTTTTCCATCTCCAGTCGTCGAATGGGAGAAAATGGCTTGCGAAATCGTGTGGGTATGTGGGGGTGGTGTATTTCCTGCGTCCAGTTGCGACGGAAGATTTCTGGGGCATTGGAGGGGTTTCGAAGGAATGGAAGGAAGCCAGGGTGTGCCTTCGGATAATTGCAGCAAAACCCCATGGTACAGTATCCGAACGCACGCAAAACCGCCCGCGCGCTGTCAAATCAAATCAGGTCCCTCCTGAGGGCTCTCCATAGAGATTCAAACAGACATCCGTTCGTTCGTTTCGTCGCACTGCAAGAGCGAGATGAATGATGATGTACAACTATAGCGAATGGCGATTGGGAATGGGCTGAATGACGAACGGGGCTGGCAACTAAATGAGCCACTCAAGGTACCTACCTACATAGAGAGAGCGAGGTAAGCATCGAACATAAGGTACCTACCTACCTACTTACCTACCTGACCAAACATGACGAGAAAAACTTATTCCCAAGTCCAATTTTAGACCTCTACAACCAATAGCACAAGGAAAAGTATTTGAAGCTACCTACTTTAGTGTAGAGAGCCCCCCTCGAACTCGTGGCTTGCAGATATTGGGATTTCGATTTTCGAGAGAGACAGGACAAATAGCCCCTGGCATACATCTACATAACACGAGATTTTGCGCCGCCGCAATCGAATCCAGTCTCTGCAAGCCATGAAACAGCGTCCGTCATCATTCAGAAAACACGTTGATTCGATGCTTCATCATGCTTGTATAGGTAAGCTTTTTCGGATCGGATAAAAGAAAAAAAAAAAAAGTGACTTCTCCGCCCGAAACATACCTAGGTACCTACATAGGTGGTGGCTGCAGTCGAGGGTCCGGTCCGTTACGATTTTAGATCGACCGCTAAACTACACTACCCGTGCCACGCCTTCCATCATTCCATCATTCATTTTCTTCAGCGGTCTCGATGCCCTGGCTACCCTAGCCGCTGCGTCAAAGTTGTCTGTACTCTGTCTGCAATCATTTATTCATTCATGGAAAAGTGGAAATTGACCCATTCAGACCCAGACCAAGTACTGTATGTACAAGACTGTGACAATTTGACAAACAACACCCGCCCATGAGCCCCAGCCGATAAGATGAGTTGGTCGATAGATAGCTCCTTGTTGTCAACCCACACCCTCGTCATTCATCCATCCTTCAGTTAAATCCAGCCATCCATCCAATGTCGAGATTGATATCAACGTAAGTGACGAAATCCATCTTTTGACACTCCCTATACACCTTTCAAGGTCAATAACAGAGCTATCTCTATTGAAGTAGACATCTGCCGGACTCGGTCCGACGATCTGCTAAAACACCAACTGCCATCGGGACGGGGAACACGGCGGGCGGGTAGGTAGGTAGGCCCAACCTGACACAGCACAGCACAGCGGGCACACAAGCGAAGAGGGTAGGGGCGGGCTTGCAGTAAACAGTAAACAGTAAACGGCAGGAGGCGGGCGGGCCGGTGGGCGGGTGGCCGCGTATTGTGCGCGTAAGGTAGGTAAGTACCTGTACGACTTTTGCCTTGTGCTGTCCTGTCCGTTGATTGACTGACTGACTGACTGAACTGACTGACTGAACTGACTGTCTGACTGTCGACTGACTGACTGTTGAAACAGCCCGCCCGCACGACCCGCACGACCCGCGGGGGGGGGGCATGGCGTGGCGTGGCGTGGCGGTCGCCTGGCCGTGGGCTGGATGGACTTGTTCAGGTCGCCGCAGGGGCAGCGCAGTGTGAGGCGAGTTAATCGTCTAGGTCTAATTCGTTCGTGGACGGACAGCCAGCCGTTGGTTGACGTTGACGTTGGCGGGCCACTCACGCGTAACCACCTATCGACCGATACCGATGTTGTGCATCTGAGGCAACAACAACAAGTAGTGGGAGGAAGCTTTGAAAAGTTCACGACACTTTTTGAGTATACGATACGACGGACGGACGACCTTCAAACAAAGTGACACATGGTACCACGCCTCTTCCTATGCAAGTGCAGCAGATGGGTTGGGACTGGAACTGGAAAAGCAAAAGTTGCCCGTTCTTCTACCGGAGTGGGAGGTCCGTAGTCCGGTGTGTCGTGTCGTGTCGTGCTGTGTTCGCAACACAACAACAACAACAACAACAACAACAACACTATGGGGCACAGGATCAAAGGATAGAAAATTGTGTGTGTCCTGTCCGAGCAAGCAAGCAAGCAAGCACCACACACCCATTACGGACGAGAAAGAAGAGAGCTAGGTTGACGTGGAACATGGCTCATCAAACCAGGCAGGGCAAGTCATACCGAGCTCCCCCTTGTGTTTGTGCAACCTTGATGACATCCATCAGCAGATATTGCCCGGCTTGCCAGCAAAATGCCACTAAATCGGAAGAAGACGGCGGTTGTCGACCCTTTTCTGTATCTGTATGTCGGAGGGGTGCCACATTGACGACATGAAACGTGGAGAAAGGAGGCCGAGTGTGTGTATGGAGTGGTAAAAGATGATGTGCCTCCGTCGTGTCAACCATTTAGGTCCGAGACAATTGGATGCTATGCTCGTAAGCGATGGAGGAGTCGTGGTATTGCATGGAGTGTCAGCCCTATTCAGCCAGGGCAGGGCAGATCGGGTAATGTGCGTGGTGTATGTTTGGCGGGCGGATATGGGATGGGACGGGGAGACAAAGATAGAATGGATAGGTATCCCCTAATGCAGTTTGTGTGCGTGTGCCCTACCTCTAGACTACCTCCTCCTATAGTCGTCGCGACCACCGCCTCTGTTGCCTCTGCGTTGGCCACTGTCATTGTAGTCTCGGTCGCGGTGTCGGTCACGACTACGGTTGCGTCTGCTGTCTCTGCGGTCCGAGTCACGGTCTCCATCATCTCGGCGGCGGTCAGCATCTCTTGGCCCCGGCCGTCTGTCACGGTCGTCCCGACGGTCACGGTTGTCCCTTCGAGGACTCCTACTGCGTCTGCGATCACGATCACGATCCCTAGACCTTGACCTTGGCCTGTCACGGCCACCACCATCTTGTCTCCTCCCCTTCAAGTCCTCCACTCCATGCACCATCTGATAACTCTCGTCATTCCGCCACTCAACATCCTCATCCCTATACTTCCTCCACTTCTCCAACTCGTCAACACCACCCCATCCACCTTTTTCTCCTCCCCTCCGCGCAGCACTCTTCCTCTTCGTATTCGTCTCCGACCGCCACACATCACTCAGCTTGCTAACACTCTGACTGAAATCTACATGGATTCTCCGGTCATCGATAAGAACCGAGTCCATCTTGTAGTAAGCCTCCTCGCAGCTCTTCTTGTCTTCGAACTCGATAAACGCATACTGCAAGCTATCCCCCGTTTTGGCATCCCTAATCACCTCGCAGCTCAAGATCTTGCCGAACCGGCTGAAGATCAGCTCGAGGTCTTCGTCCGTCGTCACCGGGTTCAGCTTGCACACGAACAGCACGTTCTCGGGCGGCTTGACTTCGGCAAAGGGTAGATCGCCCATCATTTCCAGTGTAAGTGCTTGCGCGGCTGCTTCGCGCTCTCGACGTTTTCGTTCTGCTTCCGCGGCGGCTTCTTCGCTGGCTTCGACGTCCAACAGCTCTTCGCCCTCGGCGATGCGGACGGTGGCTAGTTGTGCTTTGCTGGGGGGTGGTGAAGCGCTGGGCTCGCGCATGCCGGACGGGTCGGGGTAGGGGTCGTCGAGGATGACGGTGTGTTTGATGCGGATGTCGACCAAGGGGTGGCCGCGCTCGTCGACGATGGCGTCGTTGATTTTCTCCAAAACGTCGAAGCCTTCGACTACTTTGCCAAAGATGGCGGCTTTCCCGTCGAGGTAATCTGTGTTGTCGCCGAGGGTGACGATGAATTGGGAGCCGGCGAGGCGGGTGTCGGGATCGGAAGGGTGGGGGACCGTGGCCATGCTGACTGTGCCGTGCTCGAGATGTCGGAGTTTGGGGTGGAAGAGGGCTGGGAAGGTCTTTTCGGAGGGGTCGCCCGAGAGGAGGCCCCAGATTGACTGGCCGCCATCGGATTCGGAGGACAAGGGGCCGAGAGGGTCGCCGGTTTGGAAGGAGAAGGATTTTTGGACCGAGTGGATGGGCGAGAAGTTGTAGTATTTGACTTTGCAGAGTTTGAGGAAGCTGTTGGTGGAGCGGTACGGTAAGTATGTGTGTGACTTGTCAGTTTAGGTGGGCAAGAGGATACCAACTTCTCGCACATCTTGGGCGCGTAATCGACCAAAAGGTCAATCACAATGTCGCCGGCGCTGGTCTCGAGGAGGACCGACATAGTGGACAATCGTGGGTTGTCGCGTCGAGAACTAGCGTGCCTTCATGCGCAAATGGTCGTCGAAACTGTCAGTTTGCTGTCGACCGCGTTGTATTTCGCTGATATTCGACGGTGTTGAAGGTTCGTATCAAAAAGTGAGGTCGGGTGTCGTTGTCGCCGTCCGCTCTTCTTTGCGCTCGTCAATGTCAATCGCAGTGACGCAGGCGGTTCGTTGCAACTGGAGAAAAAGCTGCCTGCCGCGAGCCACCTATCAATCCAAGCTTGGGCCGGGGGCAGTCCTCAGTTGGCCCGAGCTCCCATCATGGCACGGAAGCACGTGATCTACCACCTTTTCCAGTTCTTGACGGCTCCGACAACTTGCATCTCAGGGGTTTTAGTAGGCTTCATGCAAGAGGCATGAATGCACGACCAACATACCACCCTCCATTCCACTTTCGCTGCACCAGTCTCCAGATTGCGTTGTTACCGTCACATCACCAAGGAATGAATGGTCTAGACTCGCTACCGGTAACCGACAGTCGGCTCGCTTCCTTCTTCTCCGGGCAGGTCTTGGACCTCCTCTTGGACCTCTTGGTACTCGGGAGATCACTCCGGGGGCAACAGCGACAGCGATCGGTCGGTCGGGACTGCAATACTGTAGGGCACTCAAACTGCGACAAATGGCGATCGATAATCTTGAATGCAGGCAGGCAGTGGAGGCCTCGGAACACTCTCGAAACTTGAAAAACCATCGCGGCAGCACAAGTATACCACCGAGACAATTCACATCGATCCAACACCGGAGAACCCACCGCAGGATCCAAATGGTGGTGTGGTTGGTGGTTTGAAACTTTTTTGTCTTTCTTTTTTCTTTCAATTCTTTCTGCCCTCCCGGATTCCAGATTCCAGAAAATGCCAACCAAACCAAACCAAACCAATAATACCTAGCCAAGTACCGTACCAACCGACAAAACAATAGACTAAAAATTACAATAATAACATATAAAGTTTTGTTGCCCCTATGCATACACAAGGTGATGCGACTTTTCCCATCACTTTTTTGTCCGCCCGCCCGTCCTTTCAGTTCTTTCCCGTCCGTCCCCCTCCCTTCCCAAAATTTCCATAACATGCTGTTTGAGTTTTGAATCCTCCGAACTGATGATGATGATGATGATGCTTTCCACAAATTCCTTCCCTGATAAGTAGGCTTCGACCGCCGCCGAACAAGTCCCAAAAAAATAGAACATGGAATGTCGAATGCTTTCTTGTCTGGCGTGCCGCGTCGCGATAATTGCCAAATTGAAGGGGCGAAATTACCCGTGCTGAGTGCAACATGGTTGTCCCATGTTTCCATCCGCCATCTCGCGGGCGGCACATTCCGCCACTTCCCGACCATGCCGTGCTTCCCGAACCCGGATGGCTCCATAACGGGGTTCCATACATGGAAATTGGCAATGTCCATGATGGAGACACTCGCTCGCAAAAGTCGCGAGAATTGCTGGATATTGCTGCCAGGCTGTGCTGGCCGGTCGTTTCCCGCCCGACTGTCGGGACGGGGAGTCGGAATGGAATGGAATGGGTATTCCCGTCGCATCGTTCGTTTCGTGTTGTCCAGTGAACGTAACGAGTTCGAGTAGGTATGTAAATGTAAAGGAAGACTGTTGACAACAGCTGGAATGAAATCCAAACAAAAACTCCACACAGCGTACAACAACAAGACGAGACAAAACAAAAAAACAAATCCGTAAAACTCCAAGCTAAGATGCAATGCGAAGCAAGCAAGCAAGCAAATCGTGAAAATGCCCGTGCCCATGCCCATGCAAGACAGGACAGGACACAAAACCAATGTTGGCGCATCCATCCAAAAAGAAAACCGCCGCGGGAAAGGGGCGAAAATGAAATGCTGCCCAGCTCAGCCAGACAGATGTAGACTTTGTCAGCCCGTCTGTAGACCTCTGGTCATCTCCATCCATCCATCCCCTTCTCTCTCCAGTCCTCAGCTACCCCCTTCCCTACTCACTCACTCACTCACTCAGAACAAGCAGATCCCGCGCTCCTCCTCCTCCTTCCCCTCCCCTGCCTCAACTCCCTCTCCGCCTCCATTAGCCGTCCCTGCACCCAGCTCCGAAACTGCCTGTTCCCCTCTCCCCTCGTCGCCTCGCAATTCAGCAACTCCGTCAGCGTGCGCTTGATCCCCTCGTTGACGTCGCACAGCTTGGCTTCTTCCAGGGCTACTTCCGCCAGGGTGGTTTGGTCATGGTCATGGTCGTGGTCAGTGTCATCCACCCCCAGCATCGCAGATCCAGCCAGGGAGCTGGTCAGGCTGGAGGAACTGCCGCTGCCCGGGCCAAAGCCACTGGAGCGCTGACGCTGGCGAGGGAGAGGCGACGAGCGTCCGTGGTGGGAGGACATGGAGCGCGTGGGCGAGGTTGACGGACTGCCCCTGTGGCTGCATGTGGAGGGGCGGAGTTCGTCCAGGTGCTGGACTAGGGACTCGTGCTGCGAGTGGAGAGCGAGGTAGGTTTGCAGGGCTAGGTCGCGGTTGTGGTAGGTGGATTGGTCGTAGGGGTTGTATGGGGAGGAGCACGAGCGGGAGGACGGCATGGAAGAGGGGGGTTCGGGCATGGACATGGAGTGGTGGGAGTGGAAGGAGAAGGAAAGGGAGGATTGGGATGCTAGGTAGGCGTTCATTTTGATGGAGTTATGGTTGTTGTGGTTGTTGATGTGATGGTAGGTAGAGGTATGCACGTTGTACTTGTGCTTGTGACAGCAGGTCTGATGTCTGCAGAGATACTACTGCTGTTATTGCGTTGTAGTAAGGTGATGGTGATGGTGATGGTGGTAGAACCGCAAATGGCCGAATCATCGGACGTTGTGTTGTTGTTGATTGATTGTTGTTGCGAAAACAACCCGAGGTGAACGAGGTGCCTTTGGTGGTTTTTGTCTTTTTTTTCCCTTCTCCGTCGGGACCAGTGTTGTTGTAGTTGTGACGTATTGGTGAGGCAAGGTTGAGGGATACTGCTAGTAGAGGCAGCTTGGGGATAGCTTGTTCTTGGTGTTGTTTGTTTGTGAAACGCGAGTCGTGTTTCGCCCGATTCCGTGCGTTCTTCTCCAGCTCTTTTCGCCCCAACCGTTTATTAAGAAAGAGATAAGGGGGGCAGTGATGTGATGGATGATCGACAGTAGATGATGTGTTGCTGATCGGCGGTGATGCTGATGCGGAAGGACGTTGCGCGCACGGAAAACCTGCCCGTCGAGATTATGTCGAAAAGTCCGAGTTTTGAGTTTTGAAACAGCGAACGGGCCTCTGTTTATATAACTCCCGTCCTTCGAAAGCGACTGTTCAATTCGTTTCGTCGGGCAGCGACTGAGCAACCGAATGCGATTATGTGCTGATGGTGTGGTCGGTGTGGTTCGCTTCAATGCGTCTTGGATGGGTGGTACGAAAGCTTCGCGGTTTATAATGGAAATGGAAATTCCGTCAAGCCGTCGTCACCTTCCTTTGGAGTAGAAGCGAATTGGATATCTCGTTGGATTCGGTTGGAGAGAGATTATGTACTTTGTTGGAATTGGTATGTATGTCGGTAAACAAGATTTCCGTCCTGGGTACCCTGGTTCTGGTTGGGTGATGGGGCGCTATGATGTTGGACTTGGAGACGGCCTGTTGCTTCTTCGTTTGGCTGAATGTGTTGCTACCCAACTTGTGTATGTTTAAGGTATTTGATCTTGAGGTCAGTTGACAACTACGTCGGAGTGAATAATGAAGAAAAAAGAGGGAAACGATCAAGGTGATGGAAATCTGGGAAGTCGTGTGGATTAATACTTGTTCAAGTACAACCGGAGCACTCTCCATGCCATCCAGTGGTCCAGTTAACAGACGAATCACATAGATTTAATTTAGTCTACAAAAAGACGGAAAGCTCCAGACGGAAGAGGCCAGCCCCTTGACCTTTCTTTAGTTGTTTTCTAGTGCAAAAAGCTTACCGGTTCGGAAGACGGTAGGCCATTATTCTGACCAATAGCCAGCCGTTTGGGATGGACATGGCCCCTGGGGCTAATGTACCTCCTGGTACCTACATTGGCGTCGCCTACAATTGGGACGGGAAGCCATTCCCATTCAGCTTTTAGGGTAGAGTGACGGACGGGATGCCGTGCAAGTGCAAGAATTGTCTCGCGATTCGGGTTGAACAGAGCGAAAATGATGAGCGTAGACGATCAGAGAAGAATGGATGTTCTTCTAAACTGATTGTTCCCTCTCCCAAAAACACTGAGGTGATGGCGGAGTGTTAGGGAAAATGGCGCGAATGAGCTTCACTTACCCCACCTGGCAAGTCGAACCCCACAGTGTCCAAAATAGTACCTGCACAAGCGCTGGTTCCAACATCCACTTTTTACTCCTCACACCGCTCACCGACAAAGTCCAACCTTTGCGGTGTTGATTTTTTGCCTCTACTGCAAAAAGAAGGTGAGAGAGCCACAAGTGCGGTTTCACATCTACCGCTAAGTAGGTAGACGTGTATACGAGTCGGAGTTTCCATGGTAGCTGATAGGAAGCTGAGGCGAAAATAGAAAACGTAAAAAAGTGCAAGCTGGGGATGGAAACGTCCAAACAAGCTTTTGTCGTCTATTCTAGGGCATGGAAAATGAAAAAAAGTCCAAAAAAGAGTGTGGACAATTTCTCAAGCGTGGACAGCAAGAAATGAACACACATGTGTGAAGCAGATGGACCAATGCACTGTGTACTCTCGATGGGACTGGGGTCCGTGTCAAATGGCCAGTGGGTCCTAACAATTATTTCGGGGTCGTCAGGTTGTCCGCCGCCTTCTGAGGATTGCGGCTTGGATGGGGAACATCCCCAGGTTGTTCCTGGTTCTTCTTCAACGCATCTTCAGCTTGAACCTCGCGAAGGCATCCAACCTGGAAATGCATTCGGTCTACACTACGAACAGCCAAAGATTCACCACCACGTCGATCTTGACCTCTATGTCGCCCACGGTTTGTCGCGTACACTACCTTAGCTACACGATTGTTAATATCCCGTGCAGTGTCCAGTCTCCTTTTGGGCTGCCAAGATTGTCACCTCTTTGGGGGAGATTACAGCCGTTTCGGTTGGGCGAATGGCAATAGACGGGCATTGATATAAACGCGACAATGTCCATCAGGTTGGCGCAGTGTGGCCGTCGAATGCTACTTTGGCGGTGCCTGAGCAATTATTGTGTGGACGTTCGTGGACGTCGAGTGGCTCAGCTGGACCGAACGGCAAACTGTCACATAATTGATCCCGCCGTTCTCGATGAAACCCTTGCCAGAAAAGCCCAATCTGATACTGCAGTGATATGGGATAGTAGTTGGTCGGATCTCTTTGCCAATTTGGGATCAAAGCCATTTCGATATCACTGCGGCAACTGCTATTTTGCTGTCATCAGCCATCAGCCATCAGCCATCTTCTAGGTTGAGGCTGAGAGCAACTCGGTGTTTCTCTCGTCAGCTGTGGCAGGGCACCTCATTCCGTTATCTTTCACGGTCGCTGAGTTGGCGCTGAAGGACGGCCACTGTCACTTCTGCTCAATGAATGGCTATAATGCGAATGGTCTTCCATGACGCATTTGACATATTCGGGAAAGAAGCGGCTTTGAGGGGCCGGGCTACAAAGGTACTTCAAGATACTTTCCTTCTTCCCTTCGGAGCATCAACCGAAGGACAAGACATCTCGGCACGGCGGGGTAGACGGGTGGTAATTGGACGACGGGACTTTTTTGTTTCTCTTATCCAACTTCCCCTCTTTTCTCCATTCGATATGAAACGGGCAACAACGGACAAGACGGGAAGGCAAGAAGGATGACGTCGGGAAGGCGGCTGCCCGCACTCTTTGCTGCGAATGCTGACACTGCCTGCCATTGGTCTACAGATTTTGCGATTAGCTTATCGGTTATGCACTTGTACCTTTTTGGAGTCTCCATGGTTCTTTTCTTTCTCCTCACACCAACCCAATCCATCTTTAAAGTCCGTCTTCAATGCGACGACGTTGACAAGCGTGCTTCTCTCCCGAACGTTTTGTCGCGTTGCGGCGTTGCAAGATCGGCCACCATGACGCTAAAAAGATATCATATCCCTTCCAGCATTTTTTCCCGCCATACCGACAAGGTGGAAATGACGATTGACAGCTTCTTGGCTGACACCTACCCTCTCCTCAGATCACGGGTCTTTCGCGCTTCGGATGGCAGCATTGATGTGATGACCCTTTTCCCGCACGGCAAGACGGGATGCACAGAAACCGCAAAAAAGGTGGCAAGTCTCCACGTGCTTGACACACTAACAATTACTCACACAATCACCCGCAGATGGCTGTTAGTGCAGCACGCCCATCGCCGATCCAACTGTCCTTCACCCGTCTCCCACCTACCACATCAGGCAAATATCGCAGTCGATCATATTCGCACAGAAGCGTTTGATGGATTTTTTTGGTGTTTTGTACCTGCAGAGTGCGGCGGGCTGTCTCGGAGCAACGTACAGTATCGCAGTTCAAACGGTATTTCTCTTTTCTGGCAACGTCATTCTGCGCCTTGTCGAAACATGAACATTTTTCGGTGCCATCAAGTGACCCTGACCGGCCAATGACTTTGTTACGTACCTCATCCACACACATTGACTGACGACGTCTGCTGGCATGGGACAGGTGGATAGGGCTGGGGTATGCGGAGGGTATGGAGGCAGTGGAAATCCTCTTACTGTTTGTTATACAAGGCTTCCCATTCAGCGTTGACCTCGTCTGATGACCCTTGGTATTCGGTCTTATCGAGGTGTATTCTGGGCCGCTGTGGAAGACGACAGTCTCGTATGAGATCATGTCAGTCAAGGACAATGTGGATGAGAAGGAAGAGCATTCAGTTGATACCTCGTGGAACCAACCGATTGCCAACACGCCGACAAGTGTCGCGTTCAAGGCTAGAGAAAGCCAGAGCCATATTGATGAGCCGTTACTTGTTGGTGATTCTCCCAAAGAATTGCTGTCTTCTTCGTCTGTTTGATGGGCTTTTCCAAGCCATGGTGCTTGATGGGGAGTTGCTTGGCAACAGAGCAACTTCCCATTGATGATGATCATGATTGTTTATATACCGACTTTGCTATTTCTCTCGCACTCAAATCAAGTCGCTCTCTCTCAAAAATCAATGCCCTTTCAAGTCTTTGCTCTCCTCCAGGTATTCCATTCCATCGTTCCAACACCCAGACGTTCCCGACTCCCGAGATGGGCAGTCTAGGGGCAGTTGTTGTATTCCATCAGTGAAGCATTTGTCTCTATCCATCCGCCCTGTCTTCCTCGCTTTCTTATTCCTTCCCTTCCTTCCTTCATTCTAACCTCCTCTTCTTGCCATCCTTTTACCCCCTGGTGCTCCAACCCAATCCCATAGCTCAAGGTAGACACCTCCACCCCTCCTCACTTAGTACCTAGGCATCTACTCATCCTCAAGATCCGTATCCTCATCCGTAGGCTTGGTAGGAACCGGCTTGCTGGGAACGGTAGGAATGGGCTTGCTCGGGACTGTGGGAATGGGCTCGCCCAAGGTATGGAAGGGGACAAAGTCGTACTCCTCGGGCTTGTTACCATTACCGGGCTTGTTGGGAACGGGCTTGCTGGGTACGGTGGGAATGGGCTTGCTCGGGACTGTGGGGATGGGCTCGCCGAAAGTAGTGGGGATGGGCATGTTGAACATCATTTTGACGCGTTTGAGTGTTGTGGTGGTATTGTGTTGTGGGTTTGGCAAAGTGGAAACGGAAGTGGAAGTCAAAGTGGTTGCAATGCGATGCGGTGTCATGTCCGAGAGTAGCAGGGAAGGGACGTATAGAGGCTCCTTATATGGGCTTCACGACCATGGGAAAGTGCTATCGAGCATGGACACGAAGGAACTGACTTGTCATGCTTGTTGATGGAGGTTGACGCTTCATAGGGTTGCCGCCGTTTGATGACACTTATCTGCGTTGTAACTGCACCAACCGCGTCCGTGTGAGATTGGAAAAACGGGGAATGGAACGAGGTATGTCGCCAACATCACATCTCGGTCTGGACAACTTTATTGACTGAAGAAATGGGTTCTCCTGACAATCAGCGCCGACATAACCCTTTGAGCCAGAGGACTCGCTCTCATTAATAACATCGGCCATCAACTGTCCATCTCATTTGCACCAGGAGAGCAAAATCCCCCACGCAATAGCAACATGCTACCAAGCACGCTCCTGACGTCCTCCAGACCTCCACATCAGCCAAACGCCAAGTTCCATCCCTCGTTGATACCCAGCTCGTCTTCCTCCTACTGCCTCAACACAACCCCCTCATCTTTGCAATCTGGGCGCGCCATCGGCCGTTTCGGCATCAATCCTGTCACACTTTTTCACCAACCTTCTCTCGGCCGCCGTCCGCATCGACCACAACGAGACCGACCAGCCCAGGCGCGACCCAACCACCAGCGGGTTTCTTCTGCAAACGCACAACCCGCACCAACAACGAACCAGGCGAGTTCCTCGTCGCTTTATAAACCACCCAAAGACATCAAGTCGCGCTTCCAGGGCTACTTTAGGTTGGCAACGAAAAAGGCACCAAGTCGAAAAATCCTGCGGGACGTGTTCAACAAGGGCGACGCCTGGTTCCGCACGAGGCGATATCGTCTACTGGGACTCGGACCGAAAACTCTATTTCAGTGATACCTAGGATTGGAGACACGTTCCGGTGGAAGTCGGAAAACGTCTCGACGGCGGAGGTCTCGCAGGCTGTGGGGATGCATCCCGCTGTTCACATAGGAAGCAAATGTTTATGGGGTGCAGCTGCCTGGTCATGATGGGAGGGCCGGGTGTGCGGCGGTTTCTCTTTCCTCCAAGGAGGGACTTGAGGGGGGCGAGGTGAGTAAAGAGGTGTTGGAAAGTCTGGCGAGGCATGCAAAGAAAACGCTGCCCAAGTATGCGGTGCCGCTGTTTTTGAGGGTTATGAAGGAGGTAGGGGGGCAGACGACGGGGACGATGAAGCAGCAGAAACATGTGTTGAGGCAGCAAGGGGTTGATCCGGGACTGGTCGTAGGTAAGGAGGGGGATAGGCTGTATTGGTTGGATGCGGAGAAGGGGAGATATGTCGAGTTTGGGCAGAGGGAGTGGAGGGAGTTGCAAGGTGGGAGGGCCAAGCTTTGAGATGGGGCGGGAGCTATGTTGGGGAGTGGTGAGATGGGGGTGGTGGCATGTTTGGATGGGGGTTGACTGATCGTCATGGTCCGGGGGTTGGAGCCTCCCTGGAGTTCCCTTTTGAGTGTGTCACTGACAGGCAGCAGGACCTTCCACTTGATAGCTTGTGGCCAACTCCGCGCCAGATCCGGTCGTCAGGGACAGGTCCAGGGCGCTCTATGGCATGTTCGGATACGGCCACCGAAGAGAAAGAATGGAAATAGCAACGAGATAGGCCGCGGAAGACGATACTCCCAGCCAGATCAAAGAAGACATGCTGTCCGCTACGAGCCATGGACATACAAGCTAACACCAGGAGCCATCGGGAGGTCTCTTTGCAAGGACTGCTTTGATGTTCGTAACCAGGGCACCGGACGTGATATTGAATTGGCTTTGCATCTCGTCGTCTTCCTGGAATCATCGAAATGCGGAACCCATAGCGTGCGTGTCCTGGAGAGAGAACCCGGTTCACCTGGCGAACCAGTCCTACATACCCCAGATATAGGGTCATCGCCGAGTCACCATGTACTGTTTGGGTAGATCAGTGCATCCTTTTCCTGCCTCCGTCAACGGACTCGGAGCTGCTATTTAGTCTATAGGTAGCGTGCCGTCCATGGAAATGGAACCTGGATCCGCGATCCCCAAACCGTCGTCTGGTAGCATCGAAAGGCCGTCCACGGAACAACGTTGACAGCTAGTGCAGTCAGAAGTGCAACACCAATCTATTCGGCAATCACGAGGCAATTTGCACGTGTGAGCTGATTGGCTTGCCTTATAACTCAGCTTCCTTCACCACCGCACAACACCAAGGACCACAACGGAATCCATACAAAAAGTCAAAGGTCGAGACCTCTTGGCTTTCCCTGTTCTTTGGTACGTGATGGAATACTCCGTGATTTAACTGGCAATATAGGGACCTTAGGCACGAAGGGATCTTAGCGGGTGGCTATCTCCAGCTTACTTGCGATGCTGAACGGACCGCATCGGACAGGGACCTGTTGATGATGGATGACTATCGTGCAGAGAGAAGACCGGACGAGTTGGCTGCCGGTCGTTTCTAGACTGCTTGACGCAGACTAAGGTACCTGTGGCACCGGCCATTGAAAGCGTCGACGCGCCCGTGGCAGGCTTGTCGCAGGAAATCCCGCATCAATGAAGAGAACAGCTCATGTCGCTTTGCAGGGAGGAAACTGGACGGTATCCCTGGAGATAGGCCGAGTAACTCACTTATCTTCCATCTCAGCCTATCCCCAGTCGATCCCGTCAAGATGGTCCAGAAAATCGCAGTCCTGTTGCTCGCGGGGGCGAGGTGAGTTCTTTTTTTTCTTTCCCTTCTCCTTGCCATCAACACTAACACACCCCAGCTCCGCTCTCGGCCAGATCACGCTCCAACCTTCCAGCATCACCACCACCACTCGGCGCACCACCGCCAACCCGGGAGGCACTCCCCCCGTGACCCGCACCGTCACCAAGACGGAATACGACACCATCACCGAGACTAAGACTCAGACGGAGACCTCCACGGCGACTCAGATAAGCACAAGCATCAGCACCACCGCCGAGTCCTACATCCAGCAAGTCACCGCCACCGTCATCTCGACTTACACCGTCTCCGTCCCCGTCACCGGCACCATAACTGCGCCCATCTCCATCATCACCACCACCGAGGCTCCCATCACCGTCACCGTCACCGACATTAACACCAAAACCACCACCCAAACCACAACCCGCACCTCCACCATCCGCACCACCATCGTCAAGCCCACCACCACCACCGCAACAGCAACAACAACAGCAACAGCAACAGCAACCATTACCTCCGTCTCCATCACCACCACCACCAAAACCGGCGCTTGCTCTTCTGCCCCCGCCGCCCAATGCCCCACCGTCACGGCCACGGCCACAGCATGCAAGTCTTGCTGCGTCCCGCAGTTCACGACTACCAGCACCATCACCAAGCCTTGTAGATGCCGGGCGTTGCCGACGGAGAGTGTCAATTTCTCGTATGGAGCGGTGGATGCGTGGATCCAGATTGGGTGTACGACTGTTTATGCTTTCAAGACTGCTGCACAGGGAGGGTGGAGGAACTATGGAAACATGGAAGAATGAGGTAGGGCCATGTGTTGGTTGGTGGCTGGGACGGATGGATCAAAACCAAGCTCTGTGGGATTCAAGACTGGAATGGCAATGGACTGGAACGGAAGTGCCGGAGCGTATTGGTTGGTGTGTTTGGACTAAACGAAATCCTGGTATGAGAGAGATATCTGTAAACGAGGAAGGACCTGAAGTTAGTCGTTTCTACCTCTACATGGAACCCCTTTGGCTACCTTACGATACCTTGGGAAAAAAAAAAAAAAAAAAAAAAACCGTCGCAAAACTACCCGCTATAGGAATTGTCGTACAATGTTGGAAAAAAAAAAATACATTGGACAACCAGAGTCCATCCATCCATCAGTGATAGGAGGAATTGAGCTCAACGCAAAAAAGAAATCTCAAAGTTCCATTACAGTCCCGTCCAGTCCAATCTTCTGACATGGAAGTCGAGAGCAGCAACATGAAAACAAAGACCAACCAACCAACCAACCAACCAACCAACCAACGTCCCACAACAGATAGATAGATAGATAGATAGATGGCATAGAAGCATTCCCCGCAAATATAAGGTAGGTATACATGTACCTGCTTCGGGCTTCATGTTCCCGAACAAGTTGAGGCGCTCGTGAAAAAGTGTTGTGGGCTTGCTTCCACTCCACCTTGCATCCATCCGAAAGCCGAATGAATGAATGAATGAATGACAGGATCGGATCGGATCGACCCGCTCGCGAGGTGAGACAATGATCGGAAAAAAAGATCGGAAAAAAAACATTTTCGAGCATCACCCCCACCCCATCCCATCCCATCCTTGCCTCCCCCCTTTTTAAAGAAAAGTAAAGATGGCGGGCGACTGGACGCAAGCAAATGCAGTGCAGGGTACATACATTATTCCCGTAACGTCATTCCGACCGAGCATGTGCAGACAGACTTGGATCCCCAGAGTTTCATGTTCTCCGTCCGTCCGCGTCCGGTAAGACATATTACTCGATGGTATCCCCCGGCGACAGGTCTACAGCATTTCCATTACCAAATTCTTAGTGTCTGAGGAGGATAGTTAGTGGGTTAGGAGTTTGTACGACGTCAGTCAGGCAGTCAGCCCAGCCTTTTACTGGGCGGCCGCACCGGCATTCCGCTCTTTTTGTTGATTTCATTTCCACTTCAATGGGATGGGGGGGGAAGAGCTTGATTGAACGCTGTCTGTGTTTGTGGACTAGACTACGTAGACTGATAGGTTGGCTGGCTGCTTGGTGTACCTATGTAGTCTTTTGCCAGAGACGAGCGAGCTGAGGTGACTGGAGTCCGAGATGGTACCGTGTACACGAGCCCGACTGGATTTGGGGGGTGCGGGGGGGGGGATGACGACGTGGACAACGAAAATGGCGTTCCGTTCGTTCGGAAAGCATCGAGCAGCTTTCGTGTTGATGAAGCACGGAATCCCTCCTCACGAGATCAGGCCAGTTGTTTGAGCATGATGGGCCCTTCCGACTTAAAAAGTCGCCCGCAAGACCAGCAAAAGGGAAAAGTCTGGTCCCGTAGGTACACGACACTTCTTACATCTATCTGACTCTCCGCCTCCATCCATCCATACCTACCTTACCTATTCATGCAGGAACCAAACCCACACACACACACACACACACACACACACACACACACAAAGACTCACTCAGCAGTCAGCACGACGAACGCTCACAAAGATGGTCCTTGTCAAAGAACTTGAAGACCCAACACCCCCCAACAACATGTCTGTGAAGGACGACACCGCCGCTCCGATTCCAAAGGACAAACCGACCACCACCAGCATCACCACCACAATCACTTTCCCCCCCTCCTCCTCCTATAGAGGTAACAGCCCCACCATCTCAGCCTCCAACGAATGGTCCCCGCTCCACACCCTCCTCATCGGCCGCGCCAGTCACTCCCTCTTCCCCTCCGAACCACCGCACATGATCCGCGCAACCATGCCTTCTCCCCACCACCACCTCTTTTACCCCCACCACCGCTTTCCCGCCTCCATCGTCGCCAAAGCCGATGAAGAGCTCGACAACTTCGCGAGGGTGATGACGGAGAAGTTCGGGATCAAGGTGTACAGGCCTAGGGAAGTGGATTGGGATAATGAGGCGAATGGGTACACGGGTGCGATGCCGAGGGATGGACTGATGGTAGTGGGGAGGACGGTGGTGGAGGCGTGTTTTGCGTGGGGGTGTCGACGGGAGGAGGTGGACCTTGCGTTTGGGGGGGTGTTGGAGGAGATTCAAGTTCAAGTTGTGAGGGAGGTCAAGGAGAAGGAAAAGGAAAAGGAAAAGGAAGAGAAGGAAGGGGAAGGGGCAGGGGAGGAGGATGTAAATGTGAGGATTTGTAGAGCGCCCAAGATTCTGGGTAGGGATACGATTTATGATGGGCTTTTGGATGAGGATGAGAATGGTGAGGATCAAGATGTCGATGTGGATGGGAATATAGACCACGGGCCATGTGCAGAAAATGGTGTCGTTGTCAGAAAAAAATGGGCAATCAACAACACTCGCCCGGCCTTCGACTGCGCAGACTTCATGCGCTTCGGCACCGTCCTCATCGGCCAGCTTTCCCACGTTACCAACCCCAAAGGCGTCGATTATCTCCGTGCCGTGCTGCCCTCGCCTTACACCGTTGAGCTCCTAAACACCACCGACGACCACGCCATGCATATAGACGCTACCATCCTCCCGTTGCGCCACGGAACGTTGATATACTGCCCTTTGCGCGTCACGGAGGAGGAACTGCGACGGCACGAGGTTTTTAGGGACTGGGAGTTGAGACCGTTGCCGTGGAATCCTGAGGAGGAAGAAGAAGAAGAGGATGGACCGCCGATGTACATGTGCTCCAAGTGGTTGGTTCTCAATGCGCTGAGTGTGAATGAGACGACTATCGTGGTGGAGGAGAGGCAGGAGAGGTTTGCGAGGTGGTTGGAGGAGGAGTTTGGGATGGAGGTTGTCAGGTTGCCGTTTAGACATGTGAACAGCTTGGGAGGGTCGTTTCATTGTGCTACTGTTGATTTGGTGAGGGGGGAATTTTGAGGGGGGCGCTGGTGGTCAGGGTCACCATCTTTGTGGGAGTCATCATGTTGATAGTCAAAATGAACACTCGACGACGGTTCCTCTCCACTGCAGTGAACGGCCTCCCTCCGATATCCAACCCCCTCGCTAATGGCCATAAAAGGACCTGGTTGGTCCCTCCTTGGTCAGATGACACAGCGGTCTACCGTTTGGATCTCCCAAACTCGGAAGATAAAAAAAAATAAAGAATTGCCTGTCCGGATCGGGAACGGTGTGCAAAGACACGTAAAGGGGTCGCCCACACCTAGTAACCGGTCCACCTATATAGTATTTGGACAGAATAAGAGGCATTCATTCAAACGGTGCACCACTGCTCTGACTGAGCAGTTGTTCTTTTTTGCTCTTTTTTTTTCTTTTTGTTTCTGTTGAGAGAGGCGGTGCCATCGGATTGTGGTCGGGTGCTTTTTTTTTTTTTTTTTTCCCCTGGGTTTCAATTCACCTTCGTAATTTTTCAATAAAGCCTGACTGTCGATGTTCTTGGCGGGGCTTGCTTTATTGTATGAGGAAGGAAGCGCATTGAAAGGGACTGGGTCTGATTGAAAGACAGACATATTTTGCTGTCTCCAGTCTTTAAGCATCCAAAATCCAAACGCTCCCTTTACCATGAGCTCGTCATCTCTTTTCTTGCCAAACACCCTCCCCTCGCCCACAATTCCAACGCCGACAACACTCGTTTCAGCTCCGCCATCAAAAGGTGGCTATCTCGGTCACGACGACACGACCCGCCGCGCGAGAAGGTCTGGTGTTGCGGGAGCGTGCGGTTCCAAGTGCCCACCCATGGGGCCTCCGGTCGGTTGAGGCGTAGAATTCCAGTCTAGGTAGGATTGTCTGTTTCACAAGTGTTAGTTCCCATCCATTTCTCTGTGTCGAAGATAGGGTATCTCATATAGAAAGAGGAGAAACCTCACATCAATCCCAAACCGTCCGCGCCTTAAACTTCTCCCAAACATCCGATCCAGCCTCAACCAACCCATTCCCACACGCCACCCTGACTTTACATGTATGCTCCTTATCCAGCCAGACACCTTCCCCGTCTCGGGATCAACTTCCGGCTCCAGTCGGCAACCGTCAAATACCTACCTAGAATACACGTCTCCCCGACATACTGAATGATGGTCGCATTACTCGCCTCGCCCTGACATCCCTTCCAAAACGTCTTGTAATACTAAATTTCCTCCCAATCAATCGCCACCGTCACCGTCGCGCCCCTGAACGAACAGCGCCGCGCACATTGACACCCAAGCACGACACGACGCAGCCGAGTGATACAGTAACAGCGGCATGCACGTGTACATTGTACAACACATCGTCGCACACCCCGTCGCATCGAGGTTCCCTTGCCGGTGATGTGAGCATGGCATTGGCAGCCATCATGACTTTTGTTTGGTCCAGCTGACGGACGATGGCCAGTTTGGTTTGGGTAAGCCTATCTTGTTGTTCCCGAAGTTGTACATAAATCAGGATGGCCACCCCGACGTAGGTAGGAATCGACGACCTTTCGGACTTTGTCTGTCTGTCTGGGTAGTGTAGCGTTTGGGTTTCGAGCTGGAGGAAGCCCGGCGTTCTGCTTCTGTTTCGGGACCACATCACCAAGCGTGACAAACATGAATTCCACCACCCCCTTTTCTCCTGCTCCTTCAATGCACCTCCCCCCCTACTAACCAGACCTCCTCCGTCAAGTTCCCAACAACTTCATGTTGGGGATCAACCAGCACCAGCCTCGCCTTTGAGTCTTTGACTCGTTCAACAAACGAATGCGCCAGCGGCTTGCCCGTCAAGTTATACCTAATTAATTAATAAACGCCGGCGTCGCCCCGACACACCACAATTTGAACCCGAACCAGACAAGACAAAAAAACAAACATTTCGGAATTCAGTGCCATGAACGCCACGCCACCACTTCGCCTTGTTTAACTTCTTTTTTGACTTTTTCGCAGCCAGGTGCCATATCTCACTCAAAAACCTGCTGGTAGGTCTCATGGTACCTTAGGTGTACGATTTGCCCTCGAAAAACCATAAGAAGGGTTTGTTAGCGGTGGGCTTCGAGGCGGTACAAGACGTTGACTGCGGCGGCCGGTGCGCACGACGAAATTAATAGCGTTGAAGACCGTCCCGCCAGCTATTTACAGCCAGAGGAGGTCGTGCTCGACTCGAGAGAGAGGGAGGCGGAGAGGTACGAGGCTGTGGCGGCTGCTGCGCCGGCCATGGCCATGGCCAAGGGGGCGGCCATAGCTGTTGATGCTGGGAAGAAAAGTGTAAATCTGACGACATGTTAGATTAGATGCCTTGTAGAAAACCAACGGGTTCTCAAGTGACATGCAAGTCAAAAGAGAGGATGACGTTGAATTCATGGGTATGTATGAAACACCAGCGTCAGACAACGAACGAACAGCGAAAGGGAGCCATTCATTCACTTTTACTTGTAATATTGATTGCCGTTACGTCCTCTTGCGCAACTGTGAGTTGGCCTTCCTTAGCCCAAGGCTTCTTCTGCCTTCCTTACGAGGGGAAGACCGGAAGAGGGGTCCGATCTTGAAGGCTGAATGGGGGATCGACACGGGCTAGTTGGGGTTTTATGCAACCTTTGAACTCTGATAACTTGTCAGGCTTGTTGATGACTATGGCGAGCTCATGTTAACTCATCATGAACTTATTTTGGCAGTATTTTGAACAAGACTCCAGAGTCCGAGTGGTGAATTATATTGGGTGCTTACTGAGGACCAAGTGCTTCAGGCGTGTAACACAAGACGAGTTCATTCATCCACACCTCTTGCAGAAACGAATGGGGTGCGATGAACGTGTGGGGAAATCCCCCTCCATCTCTTCGCCTTCTTTTGCCATGTGCCAAAAAAGTCAGAACAAAGGCCACGCACATGGCACGAGACGGGAAGAAGCTTCGAAATCCGGTGGCTTGGACTTTGCGGCGAAGCGTCAACGATACACTGGAGTGTCGGGCATGGCTGATCAGGGTCTATATCATTTGTGGAAAAGGGAGGTTCCCTCGAAAGGACCAAGAAATTGAACTTGGGACTGCGCCTGGCGGTAAAAGTTTGCGAAATCATTACTGGTAGCTGGCTGACTGGGGCAACGAGAAAGGAAACCCTACGATATGGGTTGTATATGTCCTACTACTTCCACTCTTTTTTTTTTCTCTCTCTCTCTTCTTTACTGTGTTTCAAACCGTCATAGCTTGGACAGTCAATTCCCGTTCGTTTGCGCGTCGTCCAGCACGCAAAAGGCCTTGAAAGTCTCAAACTCGCTATCCTCGCTCTCGAGCACACACTCGGCCGTAGCGCCGACGAAGAAAACGTGGCCCGTCTTGATCTCCTGCACCTTGGGGCCGACGGATATCTTGCCCTGGCCCCTGGTGCAGATGATGATGCTGGGGCCATCGATGGGGTTGAAGGTGAGCTTGGATCCCTGGCTCTTGAGCAACGAGCGCACGACGCTGAATTCCTCGATTGGTGGGTTATATTCCATGGACTCTGATTGCGAGTCGATCGCAGCCTGGTTCAGCGTCGCGCCAGCTTCGCGCTTGTTCTCGACATGCTGGGTGTAGTCGGTAGCCTCCATCTTCTGGTTCTCAATGGGCGCATAGTCGTAGGTGAGCATGTTCACCAGAGTGTCGACGTCCTTGAACTTGGGAGTGAAACCTGCGCGCACGACATTGTCGCTGCTGGCCATGCACTCGATGATGTCGCCGCTGATGTAGGCATGGATGTCGTCTGCCCTCAGATAGATGGCTTCGCCAGCCTTCATCTCGACAAAGTTGAGGAAGAAGAGAACGAAGAGGCCGTAGTCAGCACCAAACTGTCCGTATAGGCGACCGACCAATTCCGAGAGCCTGGCACCACCTGGCGTGGGCACAGCGGCGGTACCGGCGAAATCATCACCAGCGCTCTTGGCCGACTCGACGAGCTTCTCGGCAGCAGCAGTCATGTCTTGCTCCGACGAAGACATGAGCGCCTCAAAAGCGCTTTGTAGCACCTTCTTGTTCTCGGCAGTAGCCTCTTCGGATTCGATTCCCTCGTTCTTGTTGACAGTCTCGATAAACTGCTTGGCCTTCTCTTCGCCTACCAGCTGTCGCAACGAAGACACGTTGTCGAGAAAATGGGCGATCTCCTTCAAGGGGCGGAATCCGCAAAGACCCTCGAAATCGCTGATGGCAATGGCCATCTCGGGCTTGTGGTTGTCATCGGGATAGTTCTTGGGGTCGCGGGCGTGCAGCTTCTCGGCGAGCTTCTTGTTGGGATGGGCCTGGATGGACAGGGCTTTCTGGATGGAGAGGACCTTGAAGAGGAAGGGCAGCTTGTTCTCGTAGCGCTCAGCGATGGCGGGGGAGAGGAGGGCTTGGTTATCTTGGACGAGCTCGAGGAGGGTGCGGCCGGTGTGTTTGTCCTTGGACGGGTTGGAGGGGTGCGTGCCCATCCATAGCTGTTTGGTTGGTGGTGTGTTAGCGGGTAGACATGAGGATAAACGGGTGTGTTTCTACCTCGGCATATGGCTTCTCGTCCTCAATCTTGAAGTCATTCTGGTCAAGAGAAGCAGCAGCAAACTGGGCGGCGCGCGACGAGTTGCCCTTCTTTCCCCATTCGTACGAGTTGACCCCGCACTGGAGCTGTATGAGAGGAACCGGGAGCATGTTTGGAAGTCCACGGGTTGAGACGACGGTGTTGGGTGGTGGTGGTATACGACGACAGCGACGAGATAATGGTCAGGGGAAAGTCAACAGCTGTAGTTGGGACGGAACCCCTCATTCTGTACGTCACTCTAGAGGGACGGGACGAACAGCTGAAACAGTTGTGGAGGCAAAAGTTAAAAGTCTAATTTAAGGTGTCACTAACAGCTTTACAGCAAAAGCTATGGGCATAGTGTTTGGTACGGGACCCCCCTGTTTGTGGGTACGGTTAGCGTCATGCACTAACAAGAGCAATGTCTTAGTATCTGTCAACGGGACGATGGCAACAGAGCCCAGGTGAGACGAGAGAGGAAAGTAAACAGGCTGCTTGACCCCTGATGATATCAAGTGTTTCGAGACGTAAATTACCTTAGTTCACGCCTTGGAAGTGGAACGGGAAATGAAGACTCCCAACGAATTGTTGCCGAAATACAGCAGGAAAAGCATATGGAAACATTCCCAAACCATGACGACCGACATCGTGCCTTACAGTGACTGTGTATATCGTATGACTACCTTTACAAAACGATCTCACAAGAGACAACATCCCAGACAAATGGTATCAGTCTATTCTTTCAGCCTCCTTTTTCCTATGGTCCTTTTCCCGCCCAACCAACACATGATCGAAGATGGTGTTCTATACCTATGCACCACTGACCACTGCTGTTGTCATCCAAGGGGTTGTGCTATCAAATGTCGAATGTATCTCGTACAAAATCGTACAAAGAGAAAGGAAAATGCAAAATGACGACAAAACACAAACAAGCCCGTAACTCCAACCCAATAGAGAGAGAGAGAAACGTGAAATTATATGCCCAGCATCCACATCCACATCCATTGGCATCATCACCTATTCCATAGGGTCTCGGAGCATCGACCTCAGTTTCCACAAACAGGTCTCAGACAACTACCGAAACCCCGGACTTCCTCTCGGCGTCCACGGCTTCTTCATCGGGCTGCTACTTTGACTTTGCTGCTTAGCTGGCGAAGACCCCGAGCACGTCAACCCAGACCACACCTAATCATCCGGCGTGACATCTCCCTCCTTGCCCGTCACTTTCGCAAACACGGTCCTCTGTCCCGCATCCTCTTCTTCGTCCTCCTTTCCAAACTTGGTCATGCTGAACTCGGGCACTCTCCTGCTCATCGGCCTGAGCAAGCCACCGGGGTTCTGCCTCGAGCGACGCTTGCGCTCCAGCTCGCGCTCCTCCTTTTGCAGGGCATGTTCCTCGTCGTCGTTCAAAAAGGTTCCTTCGAGAGACAGGTAGCCGTAGTCGCCCGCGAGACCGACGTCAAAGTTCTTGATCCTGAAACGAACCTTGCCCGAGACCTTCTTGCCCGAGGCGTCAACCCAGTAACCTGTGGTGTGCACTTGTTCGACCACTTGCAGCTCTTCGCCGTCTAGCTGGTCGTCTTCTTCTTCTTCTTCTTCTTCTTCTTCTTCTTCCTCTGCTTGTTGGTTGTAGGACTTGTGGTTGTCGCCCTTGAGATCCACCCACTTCCATCCCTTGGGCAGCCTCTTGGCCTCGATGCTGGCGTTGAACCGCCCCCAGCATTGCACGCCAATGTGGCCTTCGGACTGCAGCTGGACAACACCCTCCATCCACTTGCCGCGGGCGGGCTTGAACATGTGCGCGTCAAAGGTCAGGTAGGCGAAACCGACGGCGTATTCGTCGACAGACCTGAGAAGCGCGGGGGTCTCGTCGGTGGGCGGATTGATGGCCGAGGCTTGGACGGGGCGCTCCGAGAGGTTCAGGTTGGTGTAGCTGAGGAGGACGCCGCGAAGAACTGGGGAGTAGTGGTTGAGCAGAGGTTCGAGGTGTTGGGCGGCGATGTTGGTGAGGGGCTTGTCGAAGCCGCAGGGGTAGAAGGGCACATAGAGGGAGTGCACTTGGGTGTAGAAGGGGAAGTCGGCGGCGTCGTCGGTGGGGATCGGGTCGACGTCCATCGCATCGGGGGTGGTCTCTTGCTCGGGCTCGGGGGTGGCGGATGCTTGTCGCTGCTTCTTCTTCTTGTCCTTCTTGTCCTTCTTGTCCTTCTTGTCCTTGCTCTTCTTGGACTTTTTCTTTTCCTCCTGGGCCTCGGATTCTGATGCGATGGCCTCCTCCTCCTCCTCCTCCTCCTCCTCCTCAGACTCTGGCTCAGCCTCTACCTTGCTCTTCTTGGACTTCTTCTTGTCCTTCTTGGCAGGGGCCTCCACCTGCTCGACATCCTCGTCATGTTGCTTCTTTGACCTTTTCAACTTCTTTGACTTTTTCTCGGTGGACTCGGATTCTAGCGACTCGGACTTGGACTTCTTGTGCTTCTTTTCCTCGACGGCGGGGACCTCGTCGGCCTCTTCTTCTCTGGAGCGCTTCTTCTCCTTCTTGTGCTTCTTCTCCGACTTGGTGGTCGGTGGTGGCGAGTCGACTACTGATTGCGACATGATGGGCGACTCTGTCTGTGTTGGCGACCGGGGGGGTTGACTGGCAATTGGCGGCGGCGCGTGGAATCGGCTTGGTGGTTTGCGAATACAAGTCGACCTCAGAATTCGCGATTATCGATGCGAAGCAAAAAAATTGTTGATTGCTTTGCCTGCCGCGGATCCGCTTTGCAAGAGAGCTGTCCAATCATGTGGGATGAATTTAGTATAGTGGGTCTGATTTCTGCATGGGAGGACCCGTTGCCTGCCCTAGTGCAAGGTTTCTTGGACATGCCTGTCATTTATTGGCACCTTTGTAAACGAACACTCCAGCGCCTGTATTTCAGCAGCTCCAGAAGCTTGACAACACTCCCGTAACTAAATCCCTGCAGGTACCTCTCCGGCCAGCTTCAGTTACCTCAAGCTCCCCAGCATTAGAGATGAGCCAATGCTCAAATGCCTGTATCATACCTTTTAAATCAACGAAAACGAAGAGGAACTATAATAAAATAATCACCGGACCGTGATGCCGTGTCCATATCCCGGGCGGTCTCGGGAGATCTCCGCTGGTGTCACTACTCCCGGTGCGGGGCAATGTGGGATCACTCACTCACTCAGCGTTACAAATGTCACTTCTCTCTTCGTCCATTGATCTCTCAACCACTTTGTAATGACGTGCTTTGACATACTTTTAGCTTAGAAATCCATTCCTAGGATTACGAACCAAATAAGATTCAATACACTACACATTATCTCGTTTTACATACATCTCGTTCAAGCTCCGAATCTCAACACCATCACGACCTGCTGAGCCCCGACTGACACCCGGACAACCACCAGAAACCGAACACTCACCACCACAACCACAACCTCAACCCCAAAATGTCCACCGACTTCAAACCAACCAATGTCCTCATCATAGGCGGCACCGGCACCATCGGGTCCTACATCACCTCCTCCCTCCTCCGCGCCTCCTCCTCTGAGTCCTCTCCCAAGCCCTACACCACACTCACCCTCTTCACCCGTCCAGGCTGGGACTTCGACCCCTCCTCCTCAAAAGCCAAGCTCATCACACACTGGCAATCCCAAGGCCTGAGGGTCCTAACCGGCGACGTCGCATCCCTCTCCCCCTCCGAACTCACCCACATCTTCCAAGCCGGCCACTTCGACACCATCATCTCCTGCCTCGGCCGCGCCACGCTCCAGCACCAGCCCAAGCTCATCGACGCCGCCGAGGACTCGCAAAGCGGCGTGCAGTGGTTCTTGCCGTCCGAGTATGGCACGGACGTGGAGCATAACGAGGACAGCCACAAGGAGCCGACGCACGTGGGCAAGCTGGCGCTGAGGAAACACGTTGCGGAAAAAGTGACTAGGCTGAAAGTCACGTACGTGGTTACGGGGCCGTACTTTGACATGTGGCTTTACACGACGCCGGGCGGCGGGTACGAGCGGGCTGGCGGGTTTGTGCCGGCGGAGAAGAAGGCGTATATCATTGTTGGTGATGACGCAGAGCGAGCTGTCAAGGTTGAGGTTGAGGTTACAAATGGTGAAGAAAAGGGATGGTGGGCCAAGGAGATTGGGTTTTGTACCATGTGGGAGTAAGTTCTTTTTTGTCTTTTTTGTCATTTTTGTCCTTTTTTTTTTTTTTTTTTTATCTTGCCCATCCTGTTCCCCCATCTAGGTATCGTCACCAGACCCACACAGGTACTAACACCACCACCACCACAGCGTCGGCAAATTCGTCACCGCCACCCTCCGCCACCCCGCCGCATCCTTTGGCAAAGCCCTCAAGGTGCAATCCTTCGTCGTAACCCCCATCCAAGTCCTGAAGGAGTTTGAGAAGCAGACCGGCGGCGCCAAGTTCGATGTCACCTACACCACGGTCGATGAGATCAAGAAGCTCGAGGAGGTCCTCTGGGACAGGAACAGCAACAACCCGCAGCCCAAGCCCCAGGCTACCCCCGTCACCCTGCGCAGGATCTGGGCCACGGGCGGCACGCTGTATCCCAAGAATGATAATGACGTGTTGGAGGTGAAGCCGGAGGATTTAGATACGTTGGAGGATGGGGTGAGGAGATATTTGGCCGGTGGGTACAAGGCCGAGACGTTTGGGGTAAAGGCTTGAGGAGCGCGTGGTTTGAGATGGGAGCTACATGGAGGGGAGAGGGGAGTGTTCGAAGTCAATAACAAGAATTGAAGGAAGTAATATTCTCTTAAATAACCTCCATGTCATAGCAGTGTACAATCTAATACTGGTTTGTTTGTTAGCTCGAGACCTCAAGTCAACTTCCTTCGGCGTTTTGACATCTTGATGATTCGTTTCGTTCAATGATCGAGGCGTATCTTACCTTACATATACTGTTTTGGGGAGTTTGATATGCGATATTAATTTTCATTAGAGCCCTTTTAAACCGTACAGAACCATTTATATCTATACTTGTAAAGGGTTAAGAACAATTTAAGAGAGATCTCGTCCAGTAGACCAGGCGTACCGAGCTAACAAATAAACCAGTATTAGATTGTAGGTACTCGGGTAAAAAAGAGCATCATCAGTGGTCGATATTTGAAGAACTGGATTCAAGCCTCGAGAGTGCGTTCACAGTGTGGTCTCGGTGTCGTGGCCACCAAGATGGCGTCCGTTGAAGCGCGTATGCACTGTCATGCTGGCGGTCATGGGTTGTGGTTTCAGCAATTAAGAGGCTGCGGTGTGATGACAATGTTGATTTGGGGAAAACGATTTGAGACCACCAAATTTTCACGTCGGGAGATGAAAGCCTGAGAATAAGGTACGTAGTAAGGATCGAAGGTACAAGCTTGATCTCGCAAATTCTTCGACTCACTTCGTTCCTGCCTCCAGTGGAAAGTAGCCCGTGTACGAACAATCCGTCGTCGTCACAAAGTACCTAATCTCTGGGGCGGGTGCTCCCGTCCGCTTGCGCTTTCCCAGATCGCCATTTGAGGTGTTGTTGTTGGCGGGTATTACACATCGGTTTGGGCATGTTAGAGCGCGCTCCTATCTTGGCTGCTTGCTCTAACAGAAACTTCCAAAAATAGCACATACAACGATATGAAGTGATGGGAGAAACTACGTACTCTATTTAATATTCATAAGGTACCTATGTAGGTAAGGTAGGTATGCGTTAAAGACAATCACAAAAACAGTTCCTGGAGAGCGCCCAGGATCCCTGGCCCGTTCCCCACTGACTGCCTGGCAAGCCCAATCCACAGCGGGCAGCAAGTCCCTGTCATTTCCCCATTCCAGCGACCTTCCATCGTGAACTGAACCTCCAACATGACACGGCAACACCATCGTCCCACCATCTCCTGCATTGCACCCACCTCACCTACTGCTAGAACCATCATCGATTGCTATACCATGTCACTTCTCTAGTTGAGATACCTACTCAGATTTGGAACCCTTCCATTTAAGATCGGCTTCAAAGTCTTTACCGTGTGCCTCGTCGTGCGGGCGCTCCTCCAAGCCATGGCGGCCAACCTCCGCGACCTGACGCTGTACCTGGTGGTGCTGATAATCGTCAGCACCCTCGGTCCTTTTCAGTTTGGCTTCCATCTGGTACCTTATGCCATCCAATCCCTTCAGTTCGGTTTCCAAACCCGAGATTTCTCTACTAACAAAATGTCCAGGCAGAATTAAACGCCCCCGAAGATGTCATGACCTGCCGCAAAACCTCCATCTCCTCGACCATCGCCCACCTGCTCTCCTACGTCAAAAACTCCCCCAACGATGTCGACTGCATCCCCATGACACGATCCCAATTCGCCACTGTCTCTGCCATCTTCACCATCGGCGGTCTCTTCGGTGCTCTGGTCGCCGGGCCTTTCACCTCCGCCCGAGGTCGCTGGCTGTCCATGCAGCTGACAGCCGCTTTCTACATGGTCGGCTCCCTAGTCGAGACTCTCTCCCACTCCGTCCCCGTGCTTTCGACAGGCCGTTTCCTCACCGGTGTCGGTGCCGGAGCCAGCACGGTCATCGTCCCCCTCTACATCAGCGAGATCGCGCCCCCTGCGCAGAGAGGATTGTTCGGTGCCTTTACCCAGATCAGCATCAACCTCGGCATCCTCATCTCGCAGACGCTGGGATATTTCTTGAGTCACGATTCGGCATGGAGATGGATTCTGGGATCCGGAGTGGTGGTGGCGGCTGCCCAAGAGTTTGGTCTGTTGTTGGCGCCAGAGAGTCCGAAGTGGACGGCGAGCGCTAAGGGCGACGTCACGCAGGCGAGGAGGACACTCCAGCGCATTCGGGGCAAGAACGCTAACATCGACGAGGAAGTCGAGTCCTGGGGCCACGGAAATGGGAGACCCACTAGCGAGGAGGAATCTCTCCTCCACGGCATCGAAGACCGCATGGAGGGCCTGTTGCGCAGAGACACCTCGCGCTCCAACTCCCCATCGCCTTCCACCTCTTCCCGTCCTCACGCCCACAAGGCCAGCAAACCCCATCTTGGTTTTGTCCAGGTTCTAAAGGATTCCAATACCCGTCCCGCCATCATCGCCGTGGTAGGCATCATGTTCGCCCAACAACTCTGCGGCATCAACTCCATCATTATGTACTCGGTCTCCCTCTTCCGGGACCTGCTCCCGCCTTCCTTTTCTTCGGGCCTCCTCACCATCTGCATTTCCATCATCAACCTAGGCACTACTACTGCCTGCTCGCCTCTCCCCGACAAGTTTGGCCGCAAGGCTTGTCTCCTGGCTTCTACTATCGGCCAGGGCCTGTCGTCTCTCGTCCTTGCCCTCTCCATCCTGTTCGGCGTCAAGATCCTCTCGGCCATAGCGGCCCTGTTCTTTGTGGCTTTTTTCGCGGTCGGGTTGGGACCCGTGCCGTTTATCCTGGCCAGCGAGTTGGTCGGAGAGGAGGCGGTAGGTGCTACGCAGTCTTGGGCTTTGGGGGCGAGTTACATTGCTACTTTCCTGGTGGCGTTTGGGTTCCCGGTGGTGAATGAGGCGTTGAACAGAGCTTTCGGAGGTGCTGGATGGGTTTACTTTATTTTTGCTGGGATGGCAGCGATTTGGGCGCTGTTTATCGTCAGGGTTGTGCCGGAGACCAAGGGAAAGAAGAGTGTGGACGAGGTTTGGGGACGGACTAGGCGTGTGGACTGAGTGTTGTCTTGTGCGTTTGGGTGGTGTTTGACGGCATAGTTTTGATTATTGATGAGAGTATCCCTAGACGTCCGTCGTTAGGTGGAAATTGGGTTCTATTCTTCTTCGCCCTTTTGGCGCGGGTCTGGGTCTTGAACTGGTGAAGCGCAGAACATTCACAAGCGAGTTTGCCGCAAGGTCGAGGACCACGCCGTCTTCTGCGTTCACTCATTCTCCATGTCGCTCTCACATCATATGATATCTAATCCTAACGCTGGCTACAAAACCAACTGTCGTAAAATGCACCTGCCTTCCTTTCTCTACGTTCTTCTCCCTCTCCCTACTGGGTAAACATCCTCCTATTCTTCACCATCTCGGCCAACAACCCAACCCCCGCTCTAACACCATCAACAACCATGACCTTCCTCCCCTTTTCCTCACCATACTCCTCAATAGCAGTCCGTCGAATGATCTGCTCTAGCCCAGCCATGCCCGCACACCCCATCACCACACACTCCACATCCGTACTAGTCCTTAACAGCCTCCTGGTCGCCTCCACCAGCTTCGCATCAATCTCCTCGGGCGGAACCTTCCCGTGGAAATCACCCGCGTTGAGACCGGTCGTTTGCACGCCTACGAACTTGTAGTTCTTTGTATTTTTATTTTCCCCCTCCCCCTCCCCGGCACCACCATACCAATACCCCAAAAATTCATGGACGCCCCTGGTCAGGTGATCCTCCCAGTATGCACCGGTCGTGACGATGCCCCATTTCTTGGTTGGGCGGCCCGTGAGCAGTGATAGGGAAGTGAGGGCCGCGGCTTCGAAGATGCCGGTTACGGAAACGGGAATGGAAGTGGAAGTGGAAGTGGAAGTGGAAGTGGAAGTGGAATTGGGGAGGAGCAGGAGTTCCGAGAGCTTGGGGACGAGGGGGTGGACGGAGAAACAGCAGACTAGGATGGCGTCTTGGTCTTGTAACTGAAACTGGTTGAGGTGATCGGGTTTGAGGAGGTCCTTGAGGACTTCCTCGGCGGAGGTTTGCACGTCGGTGGCGTCGTTGATGCTGGCGGGTGAGGATGGGGGGGCGGTGTAGTATTGTATTTGGATGGTCTGGAGATATACAAAAGTGTTAGTGGTGGTGTAAGTCTGCTTGGAAGGGAAGACAGACGTCGGGGAGGTTCAAGCTGGAAATGGACTTTTCCATGCCGTCGGTCATGGACTTGGAGGAGTTGGGGTTGAGGATCAGGATCCTGATCTTTTCTTGTTGTTCTTTTCCTTGCTGGGAACTCATGTTGACGAATTGTTTGGTGAGTACAGTAAGTGAAGATGAATCGATAAGTTGGAGGAGGTGGTGATGGTGAGGTCTGGGTTCGGGCATGAGATTAGAGATAGGAGGTTAGATCAAGTCCCGTAAAGTCAAAGAAACTGAACAGAGTGAATTCGATATCATTGCCCAACTCTCCAACGAAGGATCCGAGATGTCAAGGAAGGGGCATGTACAAGTGCGAGTCCAATGCGGGGTATCACGTGGGTACCCTAATGCCTGCCACTTTGCAGTCCAGATTGCCAAGACCCGCGGCCTGTCATCGGCGCCCTGTTTGGAAGCTTGGCAGTTAGCGAATGACCCCACACACCACCCCAGCTAGGCTACCGTGCTGGACTCCAGCTAATTACGCTGCTGCTGCCGTAGTCCATTGAAGTCCACTCCGCTACCGTAGGTAACCCGGACAGGGCACCGACACCACCGACCGCCGCGACCGACCGATTGACAACAGCCAGCCCCAGCGTGCGACGGGACCACAACCGACACTTGTTGATTGACTCGCGGGAGCTTGTTCCATTTCTAGCTCCTATATACCTACTCGATATTCGAGCCGACGAAGCTATTCGCATCCCCCTTGAGCGGTTCCCAAGACACCAAACAGCTTGCCCAGCATGGCCAACACCGACGCTCCCATTGGTACGTCAGCTATACTCTCTCTCTCTCTCTCTCTCCGCCAATAACCCCCTTATCCATCTTCTCTGTCTCGAGGTCAACAAGCTACCATACCTTTACCTTGACGACCACCACCCACCAAACCTATATCTGCTTGACCGCGTCGTCACCGTCGTCATCGTAGCTGTCGTCGATGGATTTCCAGCTTCACTACCTCTACAGTACCATCACCACGTCAACCTCCGCTAACCAATTCCCCCGCCCACAGTCCTCGATGGCGGCACCGGCTTCCTCAAAGTCGGTTACGCCGCCCAGAACTTTCCCGAATTCCAATACCCCTCCATAGTCGGCCGCCCCATTCTCCGCGCCGAAGAAGCCAAGTCGCTCTCGGACTCGCCCGATGTGGTGATCAAAGACATTATGTGCGGCGACGAGGCCGCGGCCGCCCGCACCATGCTCCAGATCAGCTACCCGATGGAGAACGGCATCGTCAAGAAGTGGGACGACATGCAGCACCTATGGGACTACACATTCTTTGAGAAGATGAAGGTCGATCCCCGCGGACGCAAGATCTTGTTGACGGAGCCGCCGTTGAACCCCCTCAAGAACAGGGAGCAGATGACGGAGGTCATGTTTGAGCGCTATGGGTTTGGGGGCGTCTATGTCGCTATCCAGGCGGTGTTGGCGTTGTATGCTCAGGGTATGTGTCTATATGTCACCGCTTCTTTTACTTTTACACGGGTTGGAAAAGAACAAGTGGCTAACGCACAACGATAACGCGCAGGTCTCTCCTCCGGTGTCGTAGTCGACTCCGGTGATGGTGTCACGCATATCGTGCCCGTCTACGAATCCACGGTCCTCAACCACCTTACCCGCCGCCTCGACGTTGCCGGCCGCGACGTCACCCGCAACTTGATCGCCCTTCTCCTCCGCCGCGGCTACGCTTTGAACAGAACCGCCGACTTCGAGACCGTCCGCCAGATCAAGGAAAAGCTCTGCTACGTCTCGTACGACCTCGAGCTCGACAAGCGCCTGTCCGAAGACACCACGGTCCTCGTCGAGAGCTACACCCTCCCCGACGGCCGCGTCATCCGCGTCGGCTCCGAGCGCTTCGAGGCCCCCGAGTGCTTGTTCCAGCCGCACTTGGTCGACTGCGACCAGCCGGGTATCGCCGAATTCCTCTTCAACACCATCCAAGCCGCCGACGTCGACGTGCGCTCCTCGCTGTTCAAGGCTATCGTCCTGTCTGGCGGTTCCAGCATGTACCCCGGTCTTCCAAGCAGACTGGAGAAGGAGCTGAAGCAGCTGTGGTTGACGCGTGTGTTGGGAGGCAACCCGGAGAGGCTGAGCAAGTTCAAGGTCAGGATCGAGGACCCGCCCAGAAGAAGGCATATGGTCTTCCTCGGTGGTGCGGTGCTGGCGAATATCATGGCGGATAAGGAGAGTATGTGGATTACGAAGCAGGAGTGGGAGGAACAGGGCGCGAGGGTGTTGGAGAAGTTGGGTCCTAGGTAAGGGGATTGTGGGAGAAGCTGTTTAGACTATAATAGCAGGCGTGATATAATGTTTTCCGTTGGTAGGTAAATAAAGGATAATGCGAGAGTTTGTTGGAGTTGTTGGTTGTGACGGCGGAAATCGAACAATGGCTTGGTATTGGTGGTTTGAGCGGGAGTTCCATCCATAAAAGACGTCCTATTACCACAACGACGTCAACATCAAGGAGCGGACAGCGGAACGGGACGGTCCCGGACAAGCACCGGGAGACGGAAAGCTGACCGGCCACCCCACTTTCTGCAACACCGATACGGGACGCTAAGGCCGGCTGCGATACAGTGGCGAATTAGAAACATGTACTAACAAAAGCAAACCTGATTGACATCTGATAACGCCGCAGGTAACTCCAGATGTATCGATGTTGTGGTTTCCTTCGTATATCACTTGTTTGTTGGCTCAGCGACTACATTTTCGTCAAAAACACCAAACTTGTCAATATCTTTCCCTTGGCCGGTCATCCATATGTCGAATTATCCAACCCATCCTACCCGGCCTCCATAGCCCAGTTACCGTCGACGCTAACACACCGTCTTCGGGCCCGTGCAGATCGGGTACGGTTCATACGACATGCCTCCGAAGCCGAAATGTGAGCTGATGGATTTTGTCTAATTCCTCTACACAAAAACACGTCCTGTCTTTCTACAAGTATTATATTATACCCCGTTATATATTCATTTTCTTGCACGTCCCGAAAGCATCTCCAAATCACAATACAGACGGGGCGGTGACAGCCCACATGCAATCTCTCACCTCATCATGTACGGCACAAACAGAGCAAGAAACCAGAAAGCCGAAACCAGTTACCGCGGGTGTCAGTATCCCCTTTTTCTTCACTTCTAGTCCAGTCAAACACTACTAACCGCCCCCAGACTCAGACCAGCGCAGCAATGCCGGTCCTCTCAACTACCAAACCAAAGTCCGCATCACCGACCGCTACAAGGTAATCGGCTTCATCAGTTCCGGAACCTATGGCCGTGTCTACAAAGCCACCGGTCGACAAGGCCAAACGGGTGAGTTTGCCATCAAGAAGTTCAAGCCCGACAAGGAAGGCGAGGCAGTCGTCAACTACACCGGCATCTCGCAGTCGGCAGTGCGTGAGATGGCGTTATGCTCCGAGCTGCGAAACCACGCGAACGTCATCCGGCTTATCGAGATCATCCTCGAGGACAAGTGCATCTTCATGGTGTTCGAGTACGCGGAGCATGATTTGTTGCAGATCATCCACCATCACACGCAAACGCCACGACACCCGATAGCGCCAGGGACCATCAAGTCGATAATGTACCAGCTGCTGCAGGGGGTGCAGTATTTACACACGAACTGGGTGTTGCATCGCGACTTGAAGCCGGCGAATATCATGGTTACGTCTTCGGGAGAAGTCAAGATTGGCGATCTAGGCCTAGCCAGGATTTTCAAGCAGCCCATCAGCAACCTCTACCAAGGCGACAAAGTGGTCGTGACTATATGGTATCGCGCGCCCGAGCTGCTGTTGGGGAGCAAACACTACACGACGGCCATCGACCTGTGGGCGGTGGGATGCATCTTTGCGGAGCTGTTGAGTCTTCGGCCGATCTTTAAGGGGGAGGAGGCCAAGATGGATAGCAAGAAGACGGTGCCGTTTCAGAAGCACCAGATGCAGAAGATTGTGGACGTGATGGGCTTGCCGACGAGGGAGCGCTGGCCTTTGCTGACCAGCATGCCCGAGTATAACCACCTGGCGACTTTACAGCCCCCCTTGCTATCGAGTACCTCCTCCTCCTCCTCCTCCTCCCACGGTCACCAGCCATACGGCCATCGCTCCCAACAACAACAACAACAACAACAACCCTCTCCTTCACAAAACACCCACGGCAACCTCCAGAAATGGTACCACCAAACCACCGTCTCTACCCCTCTCACCTCCCTGGGGGCAGAAGGCTACAAACTCCTCGCCGCTCTCCTCGAGTACGACCCCGAGAGACGTCTCACCGCAGCAGACGCCCTCGTCCACCCCTTCTTCACCTCGCCCACTTCCACCCCGCTGGCGTCCCTCAGCAGCAACACGGCTAATAGCACCTCCCAAGGCACAGGCGCAGCAGCAGTCAACTGGAGCCCGACTAATTGCTTCGAGGGCCTGAAGAACGAGTCCTACCCATGTAGGCGCGTGTCACAGGACGATAATGATATCGGGTTCGGCACGTCCAATGGGAACGGGACGGGCAATCAGAGTGGGTCGAGGGGGGTGAACACGGCTGCTGCTGGGACGGGGACGGGGCTGGTGATGGGACAGTCCCAGAGTCACGTCCAGGCTATGGGGGGGTCGTTGGGGAGTATTGGTGGTGGTATGGGAGGAGGAGGAATGGGAGGAGGAGGAATGGGAGGAGGAGGAATGGGTCAAGGACATGGAGGGATGGCGCAGATGGCAGGGATGAAAAGGATGCAAGACGCTGCTGCTGCTGCTGCTGCTGCTGCGGCGCAGAATGTTCCGAACAAGAGGATGAAAGGGTCGCAAGGGCAGGGCTAGAAGCTTGATGTCGAGATTCGCGGAGAGAATCCTACGCAGGAGCTTGATGCGCAGGAGGAGCAGAGACGACAACAGGGCCAGCAGAGCCAAAAGAGGAAACTGACCATGCCGCCAGAAATGAACGCGTGGCTCTGGGGAGAGCTAAACGGCGTCCATGACATGCTGCACATGAATTCCACCACCGGGCGGGATGGTGGTGGTGGCCACATGCAGGAGCCGTTTAACCTGCTTGATCGTGAGCTCCTTGAACTTTGGAATACGAATCCTAGGACGGCAGGACCACCACCACCAAAGGAACCGAGTTATACAGAGCAACTGGGACTCGAACACGAGCGGCAGTTCAAACACCAATACTCATCTCAACTCGACCTCCTCATCACCTGGCTTGAGCCCTACCACCAACTCACCGCCCAGCACCGAGCCTCGCTCCAAGACGAGCTACGACAAACTGTGCAACTCCAGCGAGCTTACAACGACGACGAGTCTTTACAACCACAAGAAACAAGAAGAGACCCTCTTCATGTTTTTGAAAATGAAAATGAACGACAACGAGGAAACCAGCAGGAAATCCTCCTCCATTATGTCCGCCTTGACCTTCCACTTCCAACCCAGCCCCTCCGCAGCAGCAGCAGCAGCAGCATACCTGTACATGGTGCCCCTGGGGGTGTGGGTGTGGGACCAATTATTACCGCCTCACGATACCACTTCTACACGAACTACATCCAGCAATTACGGACACAAGCCAGACTGGAAATCGGCAAGCTGGCGGGTCTGCACCAGATGAGGGATCCGGGCGTTTACCAAGCGGCACTGGACCAGGCATGCGCACAGGGACAAGGACAAGGACAAGGACGGCAGCATGGAGGTGGTGGTCATGGTGCGAAACACCCGTTGGAACCGCTGATGATCTTGGGGCTCATGCCTTTGAGGGTGGTGGATTCGCCGGAACTGGTAAGGGCTTGTTTGGAGTTGTTGTGGTCGCTGAAGAGGGATGCTGCGGCGGCGGAGGCGGAGGAGAAGAAGAAGGTGTTGGATGCAATGGTGGAGGAATGGCGGCAGCGGCGAGGAGGACGGTGATGAGGAAATGGGGGAGTGAGGTACCTACCTCTATGCTCGGATGGATCACTTATTAATTACAGTAACGCGACGCGGTAAGGCGTGGATTGGGGCGGTCGGTATAGATAGATGGGAATGGGAATGGGAATGGGAATGGGAATGGGAATGGCAGAACAGGACGGGAGTTACGATATAGACAGCGAGTAGGTATAAATCACTGACATGGACATGGCGTAATTAATACAAAGACTTCACGGGATTGACATTCACATACACGAGTATAGAGACTTCTGGACCTGGACCATGAATACGTGCCAATAATCTCTCTCTCTCTTTCATACAACTACCTACCTACCTACTACCAACGACAACTAACTACCAACAGAAGCTCGCTACCAATAAAACAAAAAAAAAAGTTTAGGTTAGGTTAAAAACGAAGATAAAAAAAAAGAGTTAGTTATCCGGGTATCCTATGATGTTCTCCCCCATCCACTCACTACCTACCTACCTTACCTACCTAACACTAAGGTACCTATCCACAAGCCTTCACTTCCACTTCCACTTGCACCTCCCCTCCGGCTCCCCCTCCCCTCCCCCCCCCCTTTCTTTTCTTCTTCTTCTTCTTCTTCTTCTTCTTCCCGTGCCTCTCTCTCCAGTCTCCATCTTCTTTTCTCCTCTCTTCTCTCTGTCAACTTAACGGAAAACCACCAAAAATGGATATCAAGAACAAACCAAACCAAACCAAACCAAACCAAACAGTACTACTACTACTAGTGGTAAATAAATTACGGATTATTTTTTTCCCCTCCTTCCTCTCCCCTCCCCTCCTCTTGCTCTTGCTCTTGCTCTTGCTCTTGCTCTTGCTCTTGCTCTTACTCTTGCTCTTGCTCTTGCTCTTGCCTCTTGCCTCTTTCTCTTTCCCAGCCAAGCCAAGCAGCAAGTCTTCTTCTTCTTCCTTTGTTCGTTTGTTTATGTGTTGACATGTGCGTCCCGTTTCGTTAATTAAAAGAAAAAATGGAAGGCATTTCTTGTATGGGGATATGAGTGAGTCATGACCAGACCAACTTCCTCTCTCTCTCTTCTTCTTCCTCTTCCGTTTCTTTCTCTCTCCTGGTTGGGGCTTGGCTTCGATCTGCCTGCCGGCACCGGTTTGCTTTCTTGCCATGTTTGTCTTTGTCTCGAAGCGACGGGACTGAAGCTTGGTGGGTGGGGTGTTGAGACAGGACGGACGGCAACCAAGCCAGCTAGGTAGTTAATCAAGCAGTTGTGCTGGCCAACCAACGAACCAATAAGTCAGATTTCCCATCCCGTTTGCCGGCTCCGAGCGGGTGGCCCTTTCCCCCCCCCTTCCCTTGTGGATTTCTTGGATAATTGATTAATCGATTGCAGTTGGATTCGATCACTGCTTCTGAGCAGCCTTCATGTTATCGGAAAGCCAGTTGAACCCTTCCTGCAGACCGGCCTTGTCTATCGCGATGGTGGGTTGTACGGCGTAGATGCGGTCCTTGAGCTTGTTGAGCTGGAGCTTCTCGGTGACCTCTGCGGGAGTCATGGCTGTTTTTCTCATCCGTCTGTTAGCATGGTTCCTATCCACAATCGCGAAAGAAGTTGCCTGGCGTCCCTGGCGTCCCGAATCGAGCGCAGCGAGGCAAGGAAAAAAAGCCGAGCGCAGCGGACACCTCCCGCCCCTCGTCAAAAAGAAATCCAAAGGGGAAGAAGAAGAAAAAAGAAAAAGTTTTACTTACCACCAGCAATATCCTGCTTATTAGCAAACACCAACAGCAAACAATCCTTCATCTCGCGATCATTGATAATCCGGTGCAGCTCCACCCTCGCCTCGTCGATTCTGGCGTGATCCGCGCTATCCACCACAAAGATCAAACCCTGGGTTCCCGAATAGTAATGGCGCCAGAGGGGGCGGATCTTGTCCTGGCCGCCGACGTCCCAGATATTAAACTTGATGTTGCGCAGCGTCACCGTCTCGACGTTGAAGCCCACCGTGGGGATGGTGGTGACGTGGTCTTGCAGTTTCAACTTGTACAGGATGGTGGTCTTGCCGGCGGCGTCGAGACCGAGCATCAGCACGCGGACTTCTTTGGTGCCGAAGAGCTTGGCCATGAAGCCCATGGAGAGGACGTTGCCCATTTTGGCTGGTGGTCTGGGGGGCTGTGTGTTGTGTGTATGTGCGTGGGAGATGTGTGGGTGGTGGTGGTCGTGAGTTCGACCGGAGGTGTTGGTTAGGTGTCTATGGATGACACTGGAGTTCGATGGGTTCGCGACGAAGGAGTGTTGTGTGGTGTCGTGGAAGGACTACTGATGAGTCGGTTGTCGACTGGTGATGGGGCAAGAAGCGGAATTAAGGAGTGGACTACTGGAGAGAAACATGTGTTAGTACGGGTGTTTGAGGTTGAGGCGTCGGTAGCGCACGTAAGGTAGTAGACTGGACTTGAGGGATGTGGTAGCGACACCAGCCAGGCTGGGAAGAGAATGACAACACACCTTGGGTATCGTGTTGATTACAATTGGAATTAGGCGCAAAGGGGGTGTGTAGTCGCGCAGTGTCAGGGTAGAGGGAATTGGCAAAGTTGTCGTCGTCGCTTCACGTGTCTGGTCGGCGTCGCGGGTGTCGACAATGAAAGAGATTGATTATCCAGGAGCAATGGAAAGTGCCGTGGAGTGGTGATCAGGCTTGTTGATCCAATGTCAAAGTCAAAAGAGAACCCGGGGAGCCCGAGACACGGCAACAAGTCACTAAGGATTCAGTTCAACCAACAACAGAATGGAAGCAGCGCAAAAAGTTCAGGAGCTCAGGAGATTGGATTGAAGAAAGTCCTCTTGTCACTCATCCTCGGCGTGGTAGAGTAGAGAGAGGAGCCCTGGGCTGTTCCCCTCCTGGAAATGGTTTGATGCCCCTGAAGAATGAGCCAATCAGCAACCACGTCTGGAATTGCCATTTCCCTTCTGCAGTTGGTCTGTGCTTTTCTCCCCTGGTCCCGTCCAGCCGACACTGGCCGGATCCACTCGGAAATTCAATTGATTGACAATTGCCGTGACTTGCTGAAACCCGGGTTGCACAGGCCAAACCGCTCAGCTGATGAGCCTCCATCATCATCAAGGGAAAGAAGATAATATATCTGATACTCTACAATACCAGACAGCCATCTACATGTATCGCTGCTTGCACAAGTACTCAAGTCATAAAGTAACCACCAAAAACAACATCCAGGCCATTCACGTCACGAAGTCTTGTCCCTGTCCGTCATCATCGAGTTCAACATCGCGTTCAGGTCAAATTCCACATGTTGAAGGTACCTCATGGGGGACCCGCTGCTTGTTCTTTTTCTTCCAACTCCAAACCAGCGGCTTGTCTGAATCAGTAGAACGGATCGTCCATGGCCTCATCGCTGTTGTCGGAATCATGGGCGTCCTCGCCATCATCGCTCAATCCAAGATGGGCCAAATCCGAAAGTTCAGATGTTGACTGTCTTTCATTCCCTTCCTCCTCACTGTCAGCCTCCTAAGCCCTATACTCAACCACAAACCGTCTCTCAACAAGCTGCAACGTCCCACTAGTCTCCTCCCCCTCAAACCTCAACTTGACCCTCTCCTTCCCCTCGCCCTCGCCCTCCGCCTCAACCCCCATCACCTCCGCCTTGTAAAACGTCGTACTATCCGGATACAGCGCCAACACCGTTTTCCCCTTGTCCAGCTTGGGCAGCTTCTTCTCTTCTTCGCCGGCGGCCGGCACGGGAATCATGCTGGATGCCGACGTGCGGTACTCGGCCCGTTGGTCCGGGTCCAAGTCCGGGTCCGCGTCCTGCACCCGGTACCGACGGGATTTGCCTTCGCCGAGAACCTGCTGCACGCGCCCCAACATCCATTCCGTGCTCTCGTGGTCGCGTGACGGTTTGGGCTTGAACACTACGTCTTGGCCTTTGTGGAAAGTGACTTTGGAGCGTTGCGTGGCGCCTGCTGTTGTCGGTGCTGAAGTGCTGGTGCCGTTGGAGGTCGAAGTGCTGGTGTTGGGTTCCGGAGGAACAGAGTCTTTGCTGGGCGTGTCGCGGGGCGGGACGCTATCGCGGGCGGCGGTGGATGCTCGATCGCTGCCGGCCGTGGTGTTGTTGGCTCCGAGCTTGCGCGTGTGGCTTGAGAGAGGAGAGGGGACGGGTGAGTCGCCGGCGCCGTCAAAGTCGTACATGGAACTAAGATCGCGGTCGCTGTGTTTATCACCCCTCTCCGACTTGTCTGCTGCCAACTTGTCACCCAGTCTCTCCGAGTTGCGGTCCCGATCTTTCCCCTCTTTATCCCCCTTCTCTTTCTCTTTCTCTTTCTCTCCACGATCACGGTCCCTAGTATCCCTCCCTTCACGGTCTCCTCCTCGATCCCCCTTTCCTCCATGGCCCCTTCCCGAACTTGACCTCCCTCCGCTCCCCAAAAGGCTAGAGCTGTTCCTATCGCGTCCCGCGCTACCGGAGTGAGGACCCGGCGTGCCTACACCATGGCTACTGTGCACCACACCTTCGCTCTCCTCCCTCGCCTTGGTCAGTGCCCTCAAGACCGTGACATGCTCAATCACGTCCGAGAGTTTTTGTTTAGACAGGTCGGCACCGCCAACACCGGCGCGGATGAGCGTGTCGAAGGCATGTTCCAGGGCTGCCATGTCGGGTCCCTCTCCTGCTTCCGACTTCTCCTTGGACGCTTCACGCGACTGGGCGATGAGAGCGTCCTGGGCGAGGATGGCGCGGATCTGGTCGTTGGAGTTGTTGATGGAATCCACCAACTCGCGGATCTCGTCTTTGATGAGGGACCAGAGCTGGGCTTCCTCGCCTTGGGTGCTGGACGACGAGTTGCGGTTGGGGTTGCGGGATTGGCGGTTGCGGGACGACATTTTGGTTGTGGTGTTTGGGGCGTGATTGTCCCTGCTTGTTGTTGGGCGTGAATGGTGTGGTGTTTGATGTCTTGGTGTGTCTGATACTGGATGTGGACGTTGAGGTTCTCACGACGTGATGCACAGTGAGGAGGGTGGACTTGGAGAACGTGTGATTGATTAAGAATGAATTAACGTAGTTGGTAAAAAGCTTCCGTCCAGCAGAAAAGATTCAACAGTTATGAATATTCGGAACTTTTGTCTGGTTGAAGAACCGAAGACGAGATGGGAAGCTGGGAGTTGGGGGTTTTCAAGAGCGTTGAAAGCACGGGCCACCAACTGAATGCGCGACGTGTTGAGTTCTGAAATGCAGCAGATTGGAAAAAACGAGACAGGTGAAGTCAAATGCCAGCCAGGTTTATGTGGGTTGGTTGCTGACTCGGAGGTGCTTCTGCATTTGATTTGGAGGCAAAAGAAGGCAGGAAGGAGATGGATGCGTGGTGATGGAAGCTGTGGTGTTGACATTTCCCAAGTTATTATCGGCAGGCATGTCTTGTGCAGCCATTCAGGTACCTAAGTAGAGGTACCCACTCCACTTCCACTTCTCCTCCCGGCTGGCACCGGGCCAAGCCAAGTTGCCAATGTCAAGCACAGCCGTCAGCGCTAACATTTTCCCCAAAGCATCAACACTGGACTTCCTGTCTTCTTTCACCATAATCACTACCACTCAGCCTTGAGGGATCCGACAAAATGAGGCTTGTAACGAAAACATGCACGGGAAACCATAACCTCGGCGTATTCCCCCATCCTCCTCAGCAAATGCTCCTCACCAACACCCAGCCAAGCCCGCGTCTTATCCCAAAGCAGACCATATTCAACGCCCTTTCCGGCTATCATTCGCTAATCAAGCCCTACCCCAACAACTCATCACGAATAGCCATGGATAAAATCAAAATCAGCGTGGTATTATCTGCAGAGTGGGAGGACTAGACCTCTTTCAAAACCAAACATCCCCAGTCCATCCAGCCTCTCAATGGAAGCCAAGATAAGCTTAAACTAACCCACCACGGTCATGGTGTTGGGGTCGAGTGTATTCGACTGGGTGGTTGTGAGCGGCTGCTGATTCCATGTTTCAAGCTGGTTATCTTGAAAGATATGTCTTTTGATTCCCTCCTTCATCTTTCCTCCCTGCTTTTGTTTCTCGAGTTCCGAGATCGCGGACCAGCGTTACACCGCCGATAGTAACTTGATGTTGGTTACGTGAACCTGTTGAGTTCCATTGCATTCGTCTACCGGCATTGACTTTCTATATTTCCATCGTACATCATTTAAAGTACATTCCTTTTTTCCACTACGACATCTAAACCTTGAGGCCACTCCTAGCCTCGACTGTCTACAACTGAACAGTCAACATGGGCACTCAAGACCCCATATCATCTATCCAACCCGACTTGGAGCAACCCTCCCACGCCGGTGGCAATGGCAGCGATGCCAACAACGAACTTGACGAGGACCGTCTCGCCCAGTTCGGCTACAAGCAAGAACTCAACCGCGACTGGGGCCTAGCTCACAACTTTGGCGTTTCCTTTTCCATCATCGTCAGTCTCTCTTGCATGCCATACCGCCACACGTATCACTAAAACATAACCACAGTCCGTCATCACCGGCCTGACCACCCTCTTCTCCTACGGCCTCTCCACCGGCGGTCCAGCCGTCATGTCCATCTCGTGGATCGTCGTCTCCTTCTTCACCCTCCTCGTCGCCATCGCCATGGCCGAAATTGTTTCCGCAATCCCCACCTCCGGCGGCCCCTATTTCTGGAGTGCCATGCTTGCTCCCCCCTCGTGGTCTCCCTTCCTAGCCTGGCTAACAGGCTGGTTCAACTTACTGGGCCAAGTAGCCGTCACGACAGGCATCACGTTCGGACTGGCGGGCCTAATCTCCACAGCCATCACGGTCAAGAGCCCGGACTACGAACAGACGGCCGCCAAGACGATTGGCATCTACGTGGCGCTGTTGGTCAGTCATGGCGTGGTCAACACTTTCGGGGTCAAGGGGCTCAGGCTTCTGAATAATGTCAGCATCGTGCTGCATAGCGCGGGGATCACGGCGCTTTGTATTGCTGTTTTGGCCAAGGCGCCCAAGTTGCAGAGCGCCCAGTTTGTGTTTGGGACGTATCATGATGGGACGGCGGCCGAGGAACATGAAGGGACAGAGGGGTGGGGCCGGCGTGCTTCACCGGCGTATGTGGTCCTCTGCGGTGCTTTGCTGTCGCAGTACACCCTCACTGGGTTCGACGCCAGCGCGCATTTGAGTGAGGAGACCAAGAAAGCGAGTTGGTCTGCGCCGATTGGCGTCGTGAGCTCGGTGGGGTTCAGCTCGCTGTTTGGCTTCTTTGTGCTTATGGCTTTCTTGTTTTCGATTCAAGACTTTGAAAGGGTCCTGGATAGCAAGTACGGACAGCCTGTGCTACAGATTTTTGTGGATGTTGCGGGTGAGGATGGCGCGCTGGTGTTGTTTAGCTTGATCATGGTTTGTGTTTGGCATTGTGGGCTGTTTAGTATGACGAGTAATTCGCGCATGATGTTTGCCTTTGCCCGCGATAGAGGCATTGTGAGTCCTTCCTCTCTCGTCCTTTCTTTCTTTCCCTGTCCCTGAGACAAAAACTAACACGCAAAAAAAAAACAGCCCTCCTTCTTCCACCAAGTCGACGGCCGCTTCAAGTCCCCCATCCGCGCCGTCTGGCTGGCCGCCACCCTCTCCTTCATCCTCGCCCTCCCCTCTTTAGGGAGCCAAGTCGCCTTCGCAGCGGCAACCTCCATCGCCACCATCGGTCTATATCTCAGCTACGGTCTACCTATTTTGATCGGGCTTTTCTGGCACAAGAACTTTACGGCCATGAAGGGCCCCTTCAACCTCGGCGCTCTTTCCCGCCCCATCGCCGGCGCTGCATGCCTCTGGATTTGTTTCATCACCGTGGTTTTCTGCTTGCCTACTGCCAATCCTGTTACCAGCCAGACGCTGAACTACACGGCGGTAGCGGTGGGGATCATTGCGGTTGGTTCAATAGGGTCGTGGGTGGTCTGGGCGAGACGGTGGTTCACGGGCCCGGCGGAGGAGGTGGCGGAGGCGATGCGGTTGGGGGTCGACGTCACGGAACCGGGAGCGTTGGAGAGGAAGGAGAAGGAGGCGCGTGCTGTTAGTCAGTGATGGTATGCGCTCAAAGTAGGTATCCTAACTGCATATGGGGCGCTTTCAAAGAAAGGAAGCGAGATAGCAGGGATATAGCATTCAATTCGTTTGGACTGTCCCGACAAGGTGGTGGTGGTTGAATGGACCATGTATTTACAGTACTGACGAAGCTTGGCGTGAGAGGAAGTCAAGAGGGAAGGAACTCAGGACGGGCCATAGAATGCTGTGGAAGTCAGCCCATGACTCTCCCGTCTTGAGGAAAGAACGAGCCGGTGGTGGCCGAGTCCCCACCCACGTTCACCGCAGTGAAGAGATGATCATCGTAAACTGTTCCAAAGGAATGACTCCAGTATGCGTGCCATGAACCGCCAATTTGCACCTGCCTTCCCAAACACCGCGAGGAAAAGCACCACAAAAGCCAACCATGACTCCGTTCCTTCCTTGTCCGCTCCGCCCCAGTACCAGTACCAGTCCCTTCTATAGCCAATCTTTTCCCACTCATGGCGCATCTACTCGCCAACACCAAACAAAGCCAAAGCCATGGCCTCACACAGCATCGTCTGGTTGGGCTGCCTCTTGACACTCATCAACCTGGTCAACCCCCCATCGCTGCCCACATCCTGACTCTGCGAACCCATGGCTCCCCCCTCACCAGCAGCACCAAACTCCCATGGCACCGGCAAACTGCTAATACTTCCCACCCTCTTGCTAGCATTGCTCCTCCGCAAACTCGCAGACGGCGATCCAGCCCGACAAGAACTTCCCGACCGCATCCCCTGCTGCTGCTGCTGCTGTTGCTGCGCCATCAACGGATGACCCATCGGCATTGGTGGCCTCTGCTTCTCACCCACAAAGCCTCCATTCCTCAGCTTCGGCGACGACGACTTGCTCCTCAAACCGGCCACCGTAAACCGCGGCGCCTCAAATCGACCACTGCTCCCTCCCGACGCCGAGCCGGGTAGTCTGGGCTTCCGTTCAGTGCTTGGATCCTTGCTGATGATTCCCCAAAGCTGCTGAAGCCACTTCTGCTCCGCCTTCTTGCTCGTCTCGGGTGGTTCCGGCTTCGCAGAGCGGCAGGGCAGGACTTCGGCACCGGCCATTTCACGTGTGGGCCAGGGAAATGAGACGGCCATCTCCCGAAGCGTGAGAGAGTGCATCTGCCGGAGGACGATACGGATTTGCGCTTCGACGTTGATCTCGGGCTTGAAGTACCAGTCTTCTCTCTGCTCGAGACGATCAGCAATCTGGGTCATGGCACCGACGAGCCAGTCGATCGCGACATTGTCGGGGACCGAAGAGGCTTGCTTCAGCAGCCAATCGAGAGTCTCAGGGGTGCCGGATTGGTTGAGGATGGGGATGCTGCGCTTGTCGTGCTCGCGGTCTTGCAGCTTGAGGATGAAGTCGTTGTAGTGCTTCATGGATGACAAAGGAAGACCGGCGAACTCCCCGCGGTCGAGGGCGTGCACGAGCTCGTCACCGAAAGCGATGCCGGCTTTGATACCCGAGTTCAGTCCGCGCCCAGGCCAGAAGTGCACCGTCATGGCGGCGTCTCCGGCCACGGCTACGAGGGCGTGCGGACGACGGATGAAGCGGGAGTCTTCGAGGGGAAGCTGCTGCACGCCTTCACGCACGGCTTGTACGACGATGGGGATGCGCACGACGTTGATGACCTCGGACTCCTTGAAGCCGAAGAGCTTGAGCCCGTCTTCGATGGACTTCCAGAGGGAGGAGTCGCGGTGTTCCGAAGGCTTGAAGACGCGGTTCTCGGTGAATCCCTCGGGGACGGATCCGTCTTCGCGGCGGAAGCAACCCGGGGAGCCGAAGTGAACAGGCTCGCCGTCCACGCCGACCATCTTGTGCCACTCGTCTTCGGTCAGCTGCATGTTCAGGTACCCCTTGCCGTCGTGGTCCGAGGCGTTGAGCAGGTAGCGAGTCTGGCCGAGGGTGAGGAACATGTTGAGCGGTTGAGACCAGGGAAGACCACCGACGGAGCCGCGGTCAAAGGCGAGTCCCAGGGCATAAGACCGACCGCGCTCCTTCTCGTAGCCGCGAAAGTAGTCCCTGCGCACCCAGGAGGCAGCGCCGTCAGTGCCCAAAAGGACATGGAAGTCGCCGCACTTGCCGTTCTTCAGCTCTTCCCGGCTGACTCCCTCGGGATGGAGGTGAATCAAGTGGCGCAACTCGTTATCCTGGCATCTCTTGAGGAACCGATCCTCCACCTTGCGAATCTGGATGTTGGCCGAACCAGGCCAGACCCTTTCCGGCCGACCAGCAAACAGCGCTTGGAAGGACTTGGGAGTCAACAGATTTGTGACCGAGTCCTGCAGCGTCACGACTTGATCTCTCCTCCTGGCAGTCGGAGGATACCCTACCTCGCCCGTCCTCTCATCCCTCACCCACCTCCTCTCCCACACATGCACCTCGATTTTTCCGCCTCCCTTCTCCGCCAGGGAGATAGCGCTGGCCAGTCCCGTCGGTCCACCACCGACAATACAAACCCTCAACCTACCCACCGGATACTTGTAAACCACCAACTCCTCACAAGGCAGCGGCTCCAGATTCCGATGCAGCGTCGGGTCAAAGAAGAAATCCACCACCTGCCTCGCCTTCTCGCATACATGCACATCAGCCGGGATATTCGCCTTGATGAGGATGAACCGCATGGCCTGCACCAGCGGCGTCGTCGTAAAATCGGCATGTCTGTTTCCGAAAACCCGGTGCATCACCGCCCACGCCACGTGCGCCACCGTCCGGCACAGCTCGCGGTTGGTGATGACGTCCCGCAGCTCCGCGATCACCCACGGGTTGGAGCTCATGGAGATGAAGCGTGTGATGAAGATGCGCGCCCGGTCGAGGTCGGTGCGCCCGTCGGCTGACTCGTAGCGGGAGCCCCATGCGTCTTCGTAGGCGACGGGAAAGGCGATTTCGTCGTGGGAAGGTACCACGGGCGGGTTGGCGTGGGGGCGCTTGCCGAAGCTGGCGGCTCGGGAGCGGGTGGTTGGTTGTGGTGGGGAGAGGGTCTTGGTGAGGATTGATTTGGAGGGTTTGCTTCTGAGACCGCGGCTCCGGGAGATGCTCGGGCGGGAGCAGTCTTGTGAAGTAGACGACCGAGAGGTGGAGGGCCGAGAGGACGTGGAGGAGATGGAGGAGCTGTCGTTGTAGTAGAACTGCTCGGACAGCGAGGGGGATGGGATCCTGGATGGCATCTTGGCGGTCTTTATGGGTCTTGTGGTAGTATGAGACGAAAAAGAGATGAAATGAAGAGGTGTTGACGACGTAGTACTTGTAGGCTGTGTCGATGATAATGATGATGAGGATGTATTAGGTTGGATATCTTGTTCAGTAATCGAGAGATGTATGAGAGATGATGTTGACCTTGTAGTTGTGATGACGAGGTAGTAGACTCTAGTGATCGTTCTCATCCGGGGTATATGTAGTTATTCAAGAAGAACCGAGGAAGCTGTGCCTCTCTTGATGTTTCCAGAAACGACATAAAGACCACCAATCCTGTACACACCCAGACTACATAGACACTCGTCCGAGGATGGGAGAGGGTAGGTAGTATGGTAGGGCAGTGCCGCACTGCCGAAGCCACATACATGGATGGTACATGCTACATGGGAGTCAAGCTGAGAGGAGCAAGGCCAGACAGTACCTAGGTAGGTATGCTTGCTGCCTTGGCGCTGAAAAGTGAAATGAGGCGGGACACTTGGAACAACAGCTCCCGTCAGTCGAACCCGTTAGGTTGTATCAGCACGGGAAGGTTTAGAATAGGGCAGACTGGAGGCACAGTCCAATTCTGGTGCCTGGGTTGTAGGATTCCTTCCATGTCTGCATGCAGGCAGCCTACAACCTAACATACCGAGAAACCTCTCCCCAATCCATCCATCCATCCCATCGGCCGGTGGCATCGTGCAGCATACCCTACAGAGGTAGCACGCTATGTATGGTATCAGCAATTCAGCATTCAGCACTATACAAACCTGAGATTCTGGGGACCAGGGCAGCCCTAAACCAAGCCACGGCCACGGCATCAAGCCATCAAATACAAATCGTGACAAGTGGAACCTAAAAGCAAGACATGGGATCCAAGTCTGGTGTCCAAGTCTGGTGTCCAAGACGGGCAACCAGGGGCAATGCTGCCAGTCAGTCCAGTCAGTCAGTCAGTCAGTCAGTCAGTCAGTCAGTCAGTCAGTCAGTCAGTCAGTCAGTCAGTCAGTCAGTCAGTCAGTCAGCAACGGCCAGACGTGACCCCCTTCGACTCTAGCAGTCCAACGGTAGAACGCCGTCAAGGCGTCAACACCACACCAGACCCTTTCTTGGCTGCTGGCTGTTGGCTCCTGGCTCCTGAAAGGCTCCATCCTCCTATTGCGACCTTGGCTTGGCTGACCAACGATATGACTTCCAGTCAGTCAGCCATTCAGTCATGTCATGTCAGTCAGAAGTCTGCAGGTAGGTATTCGCTGTGCTATTTTGGAAGTGGGTTCTGTTTGGCAACAAAGAAGGGTAAGGATGCTTCCCGCAGTGAGTACTAGTTATGTTATGTTTCGAACTGCCCCTATCAGAGGTAATTGTGTTTTAGACAGACACTGACACTGATACTAACTAACTGGAATATGCTAAAATGTGATAGAAATCTGATAATACACTCGTTGCCGTGTGCCGTGTTTCGTCTATGGATGGGTATGGGGATCATCATGGCAAAAGACCTCCATTTGTTGGTTCTTCTAGCATCTCGCTAGCGTGCATCGTGACGGTTTAGGCGATGACGAGAGGACTGATGGATGGTTTTAGCAACGGGTAGAAAGGAGCCGAGGAGCAACATGAAGAAGGAGGGTAGAGGTTGCGGTTGCGGTCGACTGGTGGTAAGCGCGATGGTGTGTGTGTGTTGTCTCGTTGCCCCTGGTCATGATATGATGACGGTCTGTCGGTCTCGTTGGGACGTTGGGCAACGGCAAGCGAACGTGCCGTGTCTACAAACTCCCAAAGACCCAAAACCCCGGCACCGGATCTGAAGTTAGCCGCGTAGCCGCCGGTACTAAGAGACACCAGAGCATTGTCGAGACCAGAAAAGATCGTGACACTAGACGACAGCCACACGCGGGAGCTGCGCCGCACATGCCTCGCGCACACGAAGGTACCCGTGAGGCAGTGCGCCCTTTCTATGCAAAGAGACACAAGACATGGGGACTCCTGCCTGCTGCCCTACGAGCATGATGGGATCGGGAAAAATAAAATTAGACGTAGCGACCCCACAGTGCATCCCCCCCACAACGCATCGCGTTCCACATCGCGTTTCCCCCCCATCAACAACACCCTCCTTCAACTCTCCCCCGAAAATATTTTTCTTGGCACCCTCTGTTAGTCGGTTGTTAGAGGCCAAGCTAAAATTACCCTATTTTTGGCGCAATGGGTGCCTTAGGGCTACCAGTGGCCTAGCCACCACCTTTCTGTCGTTTTGAATTCGGGAAGATACAATTC